>CAUYON010059233.1:0-81370 GCA_963573935.1 Arctocebus calabarensis | reverse complement strand
AGCCAATTTCTGGAGTTTTCTTTGAATGTCTGGGGCCACTTGAGGGATAAATTTGTCTTTTACAATAATCTGACCCTCTATGGACTCAGGTGTCAATTGGGTGTGTTTTCTCATTGCCTCCCTAAGCCTCTCTCTCTCTCTTTCTCTTTTTTGTTATTATTAAATGATAGCTACGTACATTAGTGTAATTAAAGGGTACAATGTGCAGGTTTCATATATGATTTGAAATGTTTTCATCAGATTGTTTAACATAGCCTTCATGGCATTTTCTTAGTTATTGTATGAAGGCATTTGTATACTGCATTTAGTAAGTTCTGCCTGTACCCTTCTAAGATGCGCTGTAGGTGTGGCCCCACCAATTACCCTCCCTCAATCCCAACTTTCCCCCTTTCCTCCTTTCAGTATTCTTGTGCTACAGTTGGGTTATAATCTTAATATGGAACCTTTAAATTAGCTTCATAGTACAATGTGCTGGTTTTATATACAAGTTGAAATGTTTTCATCAAACTTGTTAACATAGCCTTCATGGCATTTTCTTAGTTACTGTGTTAAGACATTATATTCTATAGCTAGTAAATTTCACATGTACCCTTGTAAGATGCACCATAGGTGTGGTCCCACCAACTACTCTCCCTCCACCCATCCTCCCCTCTCCTCTCCCTACTCTCTTCCCTTTTCCCTTCTTCTTGAGCTATAATTGGGTTATAGATTTCATATGAAAGCTACAAATTAGTTTCATAGTAGTTTATCCATTCTTGAGATGCTTTGCTAAGAAGAATATGTTTCAGCTCTATCCATGTAAACATAAAAGAGGTAAAGTCTCCATTTTTCTTTAAGGATGCATAATATTCCATGGTGTACATGTACCAAAATTTATTGATCCATTCATGGGTCGATGGGCACTTGGGCTTCTTCCATGACTTAGCAATTTTGAATTGGGTTGCAATAAACATTTTGATATATATATTTTCATTAAAATGTGGTCTTCTGGATATCTACCTAATAGAGGAATTGTAGAATCAAATGGCAGGTCTATTTTTAGATCTCTAAGTGTTCTCCAAACATCCTTCGAAAAGGAATGTATTAGTTTGCATTCCCACCAGCAATGTAGAAGTGTTCCCTTTTCTCCACATCCACTCCAACATCTCTGGTTTTGGGATTTTGTGATGTGGGCTAATCTTACTAGAATTAGATGATATCTCAAAGTAGTTTTGATTTGCATTTCTCTGATGATTTAAGGATGATGAGCATTTTTTATGTGTCTGTAGGCTGTGCACCTGTCTTCTTCAGAGAAGTTTCTCTTCAA
The DNA here is from genome assembly GCA_963573935.1 of Arctocebus calabarensis. Taxonomy (NCBI): domain Eukaryota; kingdom Metazoa; phylum Chordata; class Mammalia; order Primates; family Lorisidae; genus Arctocebus; species Arctocebus calabarensis. Next base: position 80,064 of record CAUYON010059233.1, on the reverse strand, counting down.
GCCCCTTGCCCACCCTGAGATGGGATCACTTGTTCTTTTCTTGCTAATACATTTGAGTTCTCTGTGGGTTCTGGTTACTAAACCTTTGTTGGAGGCATAACCTGCAAATATCTTCTCCCATTCTGAGGGCTGTCTGCTTGCTTTACTTACTGTGTTCTTGGCTGTGCAGAAACTTTTTAGATTGATCAGGTCCCACTAGTGTATTTTTGATGTTGCTTCAATTGCCTGGGGCAATTGAATTTGTCCAGGCTGATTTCTTCAAGAGTTTTCCCTGCACTTTCTTCTAGTATTTTTATAGTTTCATGTCTTAAGTTTAAATTTTTAATCCAGGGAGAGTCTATCTTAGTTAATGGTGAGTGGAGTGGGTCCAATTTCAGTCTTCTATAGGTCACCAGCCAGTTCACCCAGCACCATTTGTTAAACAGGGAACTTTTTCACCACTGAATGTTTTTAATTGGCTTGTCAAAGAGCAAATAATTGTAAGTAGCTGAGTTCATCTCTTAGTTCTCTATTCTGTTCCATACATCTACCTCTCTGTTTTTGTGCCAGTACCATGCTGTTTGGATCACTATTGATTTATAGTATAGTCTGAGGTTTGGTAGCGTATTTATTCCTGCTTTGTTTTTATTTCTGGGTAATGTCTTGGCTATTTGAGTTTTTTTCTGATTCCATATAAAACAAAGTATTATTTTTTTGAGATCTTTAAAGTATAACAGTGGAGCTTTGATAAGGATTGCATTAAAATTGTATATTGCTTTGGGTAGTATGAACATTTTGACAATGTTGATTCTTCCCAGCCATGAGCATAGTGTGTTTCTCCATTTGTTAACATCTTCAGCTACATATTTCTTTTCTTAGAGTTTTATAGTTCTTTTTATAGAGATCTTTAATGTCCTTTGTCAGGTAAACTCCCAAATATTTCATCTTCTTTGACACTACTGAGAATGGAATAGAGTCCTTGACTGTTTTTCAGCTTGGCTATTGTTGGTATATATAAAGGCTACAGATTTGTGAGTGTTGATTTTGTAACCTGAGATGCTGCTGTATTCCTTGATCACTTCTAAAAATTTTGTAGTAGAATACCTGGTATTTTCTAGATATACAATCATATCATCTGCAAAGAGTAAAAGTTTGATCTCTTCCGATCCTATATGAATACCCTTGATCACCTTTTCTTCCCTAATTGCAATGGCTAAAACTTCCATTATGATGTTACAGAGCAGTGGAGACAATGGGCAACCTTGCCTGGTTCCTGATCTGAGTGGAAATGATTTCAATTTAACTCCATTCAATACCATATTGGCTGTAGGTTTACTGTAGATGGCCTCTATCAGTTTAAGAAATGTCCCTACTATACCCATTTTCTTAAGTGTTCTGATCATGAAGGGATGCTGGATGTTATCAAAAGCTTTTTCTGCATCAATTGAAAGAATCATATGGTCTTTGTTTTTTAATTTGTTTATGTGCTGAATTATATTTATAGATTTACATCTACTGAACCAGCGTGAGACCCTGGAATTATATTACCCATGAGACACTTGGTCATGGTATATAATTTGTTTGATATGTTGCTGGATTCTGTTAGGATCTTGTTGAATATTTTTGCATCAATATTCATTTGTGATATTGGTCTATAATTTTCTTTTCTTATTGAGTCTTTTCCTGTTTTGGGGATGAAGGTGATGTTTGCTTCGTAGAATGTGTTAGGTAGTATTCCTCCTTTTTATATATTTTGGAAAAGGTTGAATAACATAGATACTAGTTCCTCTTTAAAGTTTTGGTAGAATTCTAATGTGAAGCCATCTGGTCCTGGGCTCTTCTTTTTAGGGAGATTTTGTATACTTGATGCTATTCAAGAACTTGATATAGGCCTGTTCAACATTTCCACTTCATTCTGGCTAAGTCTTGAAAGGTGGAGTGTTTCCAAGTATTGGTCAGTTTCTTTCAGATTTTCATATTTCTGAGAATAAATGTTCTCAGAATATTCACTAAGGATTTTTTGAATTTCTGAGGAGTCTGTTGTTATTTCGGTCTTTGCCATTTCTGATTGATGAAATTGGAGATTTTACTCTTTTTTTCCTGGTAATGTTAGCTAAAGGTTTATCTATTTTATTGACCTTTTGAAAAAAACATCTTTTTGATTTATTCATCTGTTGTATAATTCTTTTGTTTTACATTTTATTTAATTCTGCTCTAATTTGGTTATTTTCTTTGGTTATTTATTTTCTTCTGCTGGGTTTGTGACGGGAATGTTCTTCCTTTTACAACTGCTTGAGATGTCCCATTAAGTTGTTAACTTCCTCTCTTTCTGTTCTCTTGAGGAAGGCTTGCAGTGCTATAAATTTCCCTCCTAGGACTGCCTTTATCAGCATCCCAGAGGTTCTGATAATTCGTGTCTTCATTATCATTTTGTTCCAAAAATTTGGTAATTTTCTTCTTAATCTCGTCTATGACCCATCTATCATTCAGCATAAGGTTATTTAGCTTCCATGCTTTTGTATGAGTATGCAGATTCCTGTTGTTACTGAGTTCAACTTTTATTCCATCATGGTCCAAGAATATGCAAGGAATAATTTCTATTCTTTTGAATTTGCTGATGTTAGACTTGTCTCCAAAGATGTGATCAATTTTGGAGCATGTTCTGTGGGCTGATGAGAAGAATGTGTATTCAGTTTTGTTAGGGTGAAATTTTCTGTAGATGTCTGTTAAATCCAAATGTTGAATGATTAAGTTTAAATCTAAAAATTCTTTGCTTAGCTTCTTTTTGGAGGATCTATCCAACACTGCCAAAGGAGTGTTAAAATCTCCAACTATTATGGAGCTGGAGGAAATCAAGTTGCTCATGTCTGTTAGAGTCTCTGTTATAAATTGAGGTGCAGTCTGGTTGGTTGCATAAATGTTAATAATTGAAATCTCATCATATTGAGTCTTGCCCTTAACAAATATGAAGTGACCATCCTTATCTTTCCTTACTTTTGTTGGTTTAAAGCCTATTGTATCTGCAAACAAAATTGCAACACCTGCTTTTTTTATGATTTTCATTTGCCTGGAATACAGATGACCATCCCTTCACCCTGAGTCTGTTTTTATCTTTTAAGGTAAGATGAGATTCTTGCATGGAGCAGATAACTGGCCTGAGTTTTTGTATCCAGTAAGCCAACCTGTGCCTCTTTAGAGGACTATTTAAGCCATTCACATTAATTGAGAATATTGATAGGGTCTGGTAGAATTTTGGGTATCAAGTTTCTAGAAAGTCCAGTGGATATTTTTAATCCTTTCACCACTGTGGAAGATGGAATTTGATCAAAAGTTTCTGAGTGAGTTTACTTTTGTGGTAAAGAATTGCGCTGATCATTATGGAAGATGGGTTTGTGAATATCCAGTACAGCTGGTTTAGTTATGGCAAATTTCTTCAACATGTGGATGTCATTAAACTATTTAATTTTTCCATCATAAATGAAACTCAGTTTAGCTGGATACAGGATCCTGGGTTGAAAGTTATTTTGTTTTAGGAGATTAAAAGTCAATGATCACCCTCTGGTAGCTTGAAAGGTTTCAGCAGAGAGATCTGCAGTCATTCTAATATTTTTCCTCTTGTAGATTATGGTTTTCTTATGTCTGACTGCTTTCAGAATTTTCTCCTTCATATTAACTTTAGTGAAGTTAATTATGGTGTGTCTGGGAGTTGTCTTATTTGAGTTGAGTTATACTGGGGTTCTGAAATTGTGTGCTATCTGAATTTCAGAATCTCTTGGTATGTCTGGAAAGTTCTCATTAATAATCTCATGAAAAAGTCCTCTGTGCTTTGTGAAGCAACTTCATCACCTTCAGGAATTCCTATAAGGTGAATGTTAGTTTTCTTTGAATTATCTCAAAGCTCTCTGAGAGAATGTATCATTTTTGCTCTCCATTTGTCTTCCTCTCAGAGCACTTGGGAGTGTTCAAAAACTTAGTCTTCAATATCAGAAATCCTTTCTTCTGCTTGCTCCATTCTGTCCTTGAGGAATTCTACTGTATTTCTCAGATCTTCGAGGTCTGCAAATTCTTGTCATAGTGTGTCAAAATCTTTGGTGATTTTTGTCTTTGAATTGATTGAATTCTTTTTTTTTTCTTTTTATTAAATCATAGCTGTGTACATTAGTGCAATCATGGGGTACAATGTGCTGGATTCATATACAATCTGAAATATTTTCATCCAACTGTTCGACATAACCTTTGTGGGATTTTATTGGTTATTGTATGAAAACATTTGTATTCTACATTTAGCAAGTTTCACCTGTACCCTTCTAAGATGCACCATAAGTGTGATCCCACCATTTACCCTCTCTCCACCCATCCTCCCTCCCTTCCCTTGCCCCTTTCCCTATATTCTTGTGGTATAATTGGGTTATAGTTTTCATATGAAAGCTATAAATTAGCTTCATAGTAGGGCCAAGTACATTGGACACTTTTTCTTCCATTCTTGAGATACTTTGCTAAGAAGAATATGTTCCAGCTCCATCCATGTAAACATTGAAGAGGTATAGTCTCTATCTTTCTTTAAGGCTGCATAATATTTTATGGTATACATGTACCACAATTTGTTAATTCATTCGTGGATCAATGGGCACTTGGGCTTCTTCCATGACTTAGCAATTATGAACTGGGCTGCAATAAACATTCTGGTACAGATATCTTAGTTATAATGTGATTTTTGGTCTTCTGGGTATATACCAAGTAAAGGAATTATAGGATAAAATGGCAGGTCTATTTTTAGTTCTCTGAGTATTCTCCAAACATCTTTCCAAAAGGAACGTATTAGTTTCCATTCCCACCAGCAATGTAGAAGTGTTCCCTTTTCTCCATATCCACGCCAACAACTCTGGTTTTGGGATTTTGTTGTGTGGGCAAGTCTTACTGGAGTTAGATGATATCTCAAGGTAGTTTTGATTTGCATTTCTCTGATGATTAAGGATAGCATTTTTTCATGTGTCTGAAGGCTGTGTGCCTGTCTTCTTTAGAGAAGTTTCTCTTCAAATCCTTTGCTCATCCTGAGATGGGATCACTTGTTCTTTTCTTGCTAATACATTTGAGTTCTCTGTGTATTCTGGTTATTAAACCTTTGTCAAAGGCATAACCTGCAAATATTTTCTCCCAATTCTGAGGGCTGTCTGCTTGCTATACTGTGTTCTTGGCCGTGCAGAAGCTTTTTCATTTCCTCAGGTCCCAGTAGTGTATTTTTGATACTGCTTCAATTGCCTGGGGGCGGGGGGGGTCCTCATCATAAAGTTATTCGCCCAGGCCAATTCTTTTAAGAGTTTTCCCTGCACTTTCTTCTAGTATTTTTATAGTTTCATGTCTTAAGTTTAAATTTTAATACAGTGAGAGTCTATCTTCATTAACCATGAAAGGTGTGGGTTCAATTTCAGTCTTCTACAGGTCGCCAGACAGTTCTCCCAGCATTTGTTAAATAGAGAGTCTTTTCCCCACCGAATATTTTTAATTGGCTTATCAAAGATCAAATACTGGTAAGTAGCTGGGTTCATCTCTTGGTTCTCTATTCTGTTCCAAACATCTACCTCTCTGTTTTTGTGCCAGTACCATGCTGTTTTGATCACTATCGATTTATAGTACAGTCTCAGATCTGGTAGCGTGATTCCTCCTGCTTTGTTTTTACTTCTAAGTAATGTCTTGGCTATTCAAGGTTTTTTCTGATTCCATATAAAATGATGTATTATTTTTTCAAGATCTTTAAAATATGACAGGGAGCTTTAATAGAAATTGCAATAAAATTGTATATTGCTTTGGGAACTATGGACATTTTAACAATGTTGATTCTTCCCAACTATGAGCATGGTATGTTTTTCCATTTGTTGACATGGTCAGCGATTTTTTTCTTAGAGTTTCACAGTTCTCTTTACAGAGATCTTTCACGTCTTTTGTTAGGTAGATTCCCAATATTTCATCTTCTTTGGCACTACTGTGCAAGGAATAGAGTATTTGACTGCTTTTTCGGCTTGGTTATTGTTGGTGTATATAAAGGCTACAGATTTATGAGTGTTGATATTGTAGCCTGAGACACTACTGCATTCCTTAATCACTTCTAAAAGTTTTGTAGTAGAATCCCTGGTGTTTTCCAGATATACAATCATATCATCTGCAAAGAGTGAAAGTTTAATCACTTCTGAGAATTCATTGAATTGTTGAGACAACTTTTGAAATGCTCCTTGAATTTCTAATTCCACCTTTACCTCCATTCTATTAATCTTATTGGCAATCCAAACTCTGAATTCGATTTCTGACAACTCAGCCATATGTCTATGAATGAGATTTTCAGTTGTGTCCACCGTATTATTCCTTGGGGGAGTTGATCTACTCTGGTTATTCATGTTACTGGAGTTTTTCCACTGATTCTACCGCATGATTATTTTACATCGTTTGGCTGGATGAGCAGATAAGTTGAATTTGGGTTGGGGGCTCTGGGAGTAGAGATTAACCAGCTCTTTACCCAAGAGTTGTGTCTGGTGTCTGTACCTTTTCCCCTAGAGCTTTGCAAAGGACCGTACAGTGCTACAGCTTGAGACACTGGGGACTTACTTGGTGTGGTGGGGCTAAGTGGCTCTGTCTTATTTTCAGCTGGTCTCTGTCTTACCCTAGTGAATTAGCTACTCTGGATTGAAGTCTCAGCTGTGGAGAAATACCAGCAATTAAGTCACCCTGCCTGCCACAGGCAACAACTGGAAAAATGAAATCAAACTTTCCCACAACCACACACCTAGCGTGTGTACTACTTTGGATAATCCTCAGGTGATTGATCAAGTCCAAGAGATCCAAATCAATTGTCTCAGACAACACCAGTCTCAAGTGAGGGAGTTCAAAAGGTCTCTGGCAACTAGACAGCAGGGGTCTGCTGGCAGCTTGAGTATGACCAAGCTGGTGCTCTGTGGAGTCCGAAGGATGCCCCATCCCCAGCAAATGAATTAGTCTGGGAAGGTTGATGCTTCCTTCCCCACCTTGCACCTCTGTCACACCCAATCAGTTTCATAACCCCACAGGGCTATGACCCAGTTCCTTCCAGTGAGTAGATGCTCCAGGAGTTTGACCCTGCCCAAGTCACAGAGAGATCTTATGTCTTCTCTGCCAGGCCTCCGCACTATGCCACCATCCAGCATTGGAAGCTGAGGCCTGCAACCTCTGGTGGTTAATGGAAGCTGGGGAGGTTCACTCACTTCCAGTCCTGCCCCTGATTGATGTTGCTGACGCTTATATTTGCACAGAATTTGTGATTCTGTCCTAGCTATATTCCCCTGTGGATCAGGCACTCCTTGATTTCACAGAAACTATGACTCAGCCCCAGTCTGTGCTGCTGCCCAGAGCTGGTGTTTCTGTTTCTCCTGCAGTCTGTGTTGGGGTGGGTGCAGTTAGAGCTTATACTCATCTTTTGGTTTCCCACCTGTCTTTGTATCAGCTATGATCCCCTGAGGACCAGGTGTTTCTTAGGCTAACTAAAGTAGTCCTCTGCCTCAGCCCCGCCCTGAGCCGTCTCTGTGCATGAGTCTTCAATTCTCCTTTCTGCTGCACTCTGCCCAGGCCAGTACCACCTCAGGCATACCCTTTGCTCATGGCGTGTGCATTACCATCCCAGATCTATTCTGCCAGTGTCTGCCACCAGAGAAGATGTCCAGCTTTCTCTGACTGCCCAGAGAGACAGGGAGTGTCCTTCCAAAATATCCCCAGGGGTGTGAGCTCTATTGTTCCTGCTGCTGCCGCTGCTGCTCTGTGCCATGTGTCACCGTCTTTCCCTCTCCTGTAGGGTTCCCTCAGCTTCAGTTCACCATCTTTTCTTTACCCCCATGCTGCAGAATCAGTACAGACCTGCAACAGCCCATGCCCTGTCCACATCTCTGGAGAAAATGCCCAAGAATCTGGACTCCATGGGGGACAGACTTCTAGACCTTGGGGTGAGAGTGAAGGGGAGTGCTAGGAGTTCAGAATTACAAGTAGAGAATATATACAGTTTTTTACAGTTTTATGCCTGGCAGGAGAGTGCCATGGCACCCTAGTAGGGAAAGGTGGTATGGTTTTTAGAGGGTCTCTCCTGTGGGATAAAATGGGAGGACGTTTGAACTCTGCTCACTTGTTTGTAGAACATATACTGTGGGCAGTTCTCATGGTGGAGGGGACTCCTGTCCTCTTGACAATGGATGTTGTACATTTTGTTTGTATCCTTGGGGTTGCAGCTTGCCTCAGGAGGGTTGATGTGCATTCTTCAACCTTTTCTCTTGGCTCAGCTCCAAAACATCAGCTTGCTAAACTTCTGTCTTTTAACTCTCCTTCTGGATGGGAGCCTCTGTGGAGAACTGGCTCCAATCAGCCGTCTTGCCTCCACCTCCAAGGAAGGGGCTTTAAGTGGACCTACATTTGGTTTTGGATAGGACCAGCTGAAACAGAGCATAATGTGCCTGGAAGCAAGGAGACAGCCCAAAGGAGGAAGGAGATGGCAGAAGACCTTCCTAGCTTATTTCTTTCTCTGGCATTTTAAGCTAACCTTAGTCCTGTGCTGACTGAGTGAACCACCAATAACTTCCTGGTGCTGCCTTTCAAGGAGAATGACAGCTAGACCAACACTGGAATACTGGGGGGCAAAATCTCAGGTGTTTTTCTTATTAGGTGTGTGATCTTGGATTTGTCCCTTAAACTCTTGGAGCCTTAGTTCCATGTCATGTGTTTTCTCAGTGAATGATTCCTATGTATTTCCTATAAAAGCATTTGTATTACAAATGAATATAACTTAAGGAGTGGAAATATTGTAAATTTTAACCCTGTTGATATGAGACTGACTATATGATAACAAATTATTAGAATGTCCAGTAACTTTGTTATTAAAATATCAATAGATAATTCTCAGAACTTTATTAAAGGTAGAAATCCACAGTTTATTTTTTTCCCTATGAAGAAAGACTTATTGGCCAATGCCAGAAAATTTCAACCTCTGAAATTTTTTAAATGAAGCATATTTTAAAGAGATGCGAATTACCATTTGCTGCAACTCTGAAGGGGCATACTTGGAATAAAAGACATTGCTCAAATGCACTGCAATAGCAAAGTCTTTTCTTCTCAGTATAAACAACTCCAGGCTACAAAGTAGCATTGGGGCTGAAACACTAAAAGCATCTTTGTTTATGTGTTTCTATAGGGACATTGTTCATGAACACACTGGGAAGTGAGGTTTTGACCAGGTTCAGGGTTAACCTCATGAGGCTAATTTTGTATTTAATTGGTCATTCCTTTCGTTCTGGACCCTTGGGATATGTTGGAGGTAAAGTTACCACTTAGGAAGCCAGATTTACTGTTCGCAGACAACTAGCATAGGAATGGGCTTAGCGCCTCGTCCTGGGGAGATGGGGTGGTTAAGAAGGTTGTGCCTGTTTCAGGGAAGATTCATGGGTCCTGTTTGATCACAGAAATGGGAGAATTTTTCCCCATTGAATAAGGGGAAATAAGGTGTTTGAATAAGGTGGTCTAGAGCTAAACCAGTCAGCTCCTTTTTCAAACTCTTCTACATGTGTTTCCTGTCCTCACTCCATATTCTCTCCATAAACTAAGCCCTAGTCCAAGCGTCATTAGGCACAACAACCATAGTAAGGGCTTGATAAAATGTCTAATTCTTCCTCACTAGGAATCTGGTGAAAATCCTTAGCCCATAGACAATTCTGAGAATTGGGCCTATCCTATTCCAAGTCTAGATTTCTTTTTGGGGAGGAAGTCCAAATTATTTTGGATGTTTTATAATATTTGGATCAGGCTCACTCTTCATGTTGGTATCTTTATTACTACTGGCAGTTAATTCTCTGTTTCTTGGTCTATGACAGCTCAATGTTGATGTTTTAGGTATAGGAGATTTATCAAATCAATTCTGTTGAAGGAAGCTCCTTTCCTCCCATTTTCTTTACAACGCTGCCACTAATTATTTCTTTTCCATCAGCAGCCCCTTCCTGAGGCTCTGAATCTACTATCTCTCTTTGTGGATTCTGCCTGCTATCTCCACTGTTTTCCTTGCATCACACATTCTGCCCAAGCTAGAGCTTTGAGAGGGAATCTTAATTTGCCTCTTATTTTGTCAGAATGCTAAGCTAGGTAAAATCTAATAATGGCATTTTCCTACTGAGTAGAAACTCAAATTCTGTAATTTCCCCTATAATATTGTTAAATAACTTCTGTGGCTGTAGCTGATCAAGGGTTTTGCTCTTTAGCTTCTTGACTTTCAATACCATGTGGGCCATTGCCTTGTAAGTAGTTGGGGCTCAATAATCATTGACTTATATTGAAGTGGAATTTGAGTGAAATGGGATGTTAGCTGTACTAATGTTTGCCAAGTTGTCTGATTTCATGAGAAAACATTAGGACAAGCCATGTGCCTTTGACTGTGACTCAGATGGTAATAAGAGCACCCTTACTCCAAAGTTTGCATCCTTTATAGCTGCTCATTGGCTTAGTACTTCCCTACCATTAGAATATACACTTTGAGCTCAGACATGTCCTTGAGACAGTTCCTATTAGACTATTTCTATCCATGAACATTTCAGTAAGGATTCGCTTATTAGTTATCTAGCTAGTCTGGGAAAAGGCCCAAAGGAATGAGACAAAGAAGAGTTGAGTCTGGGTGTGGAGTGCAGGTTTTACATCCCGGAGAGATGCTGCTGGGGACAGATGTGTGTACTAATCAGCTAGAGCCACCATAATCACAGGACAAGACAAAGGTCTCTGCTTTGCTAAGTTACCTAGCATGTCTGCAACTTAGCTTTCACATCTGTAAAATGAAGATAGTATCTCCTCTGCTTAACTCACGGGGTGCTCATAAGGGCCAGATGAAATGATGTATATAAAAATGCTTCATATAATGTAAAGGACTAATCAGACATGTTATATTTGTTATATAATAATAATTATATTTGTTATTATAATAATAATTATGGTTAGAATGTGGTGAAAAATGGAGACATACTGGGGAAAAATTGCTCATTTTCTTTGGGATACCACTTGTAAATGCAAAGATAGGTTAATAATTCCTTATTTATATGGAGAGTTTTATTCTGCAAGTAACAGTAGAAAGGTTAAAATGCATGTACACAATGGAGCAAATGAATGCGTTAGCAAAAGATTTTTATTAAGGACAATTTAATGTACAAGGTAGCTTTCTCTCTAGAGTGTTAAAAATTTTGGGTGAGTTATCTCCCCCAAGAAATTGATAAAAGGTGATCTATTTTGACATGGAGCTAACTCAGAACAAAGCTCACATACCATAGGGTGGTGAATTAGATTGACCTTGAGTTGTTTTTCTTTTCTACTTTATCACAGTCAGGTTTGATTGAGTCGTGGTTGGTTGATCTCTGGAGAAGACAGGTCCCATTGAAAGAGGCCAGATATGCATTAATGACCTGATTCATTTTACATGTATCAATACAACGAACTTTAATTGAATGAATGAAGAGTATGAATTTCAAATAAAGTCATCTATCTTATTTTTGAATTTTCTTTTTAAATTTCAAATTATTATGGGGAAACATACCTTTTGATTATACAGTTTGCTTTTGTATGGTTAAAGTCAGAGTTATAGGTGTGTCCTTCACTCAGAAAGTGTACAATATACCTGTGTAATGTACACATGTGGTGGGAATTTATCCTTTCCTTTTTGTCTACCACTTACTTGAAATTCATTGAATTTTGCTTCTATATGAGGGTATAGGTATTAATTAACTAGTTTCTATTTAGTTTTGAGCACATGTGGTGTTTGATTTTTCATTTTTAGAATATTTCACTTAGGAGATTGGTCTCTAATTTTATCCTGGTTGTTACAAAAGATATGAAATGTCTATTTTTTTATGGTTGAATAATATTCTATGGTATACATATACCACAATTTATTAATTCATTCATATATTGAAGGGCACTTGGGTTACTTTTCATCTCTTTGTGATTGTGAATTTTGCTGCTATTAGCATTTGAGTGCAATTGTCTTTGTAATAAAATGTCTTTTTTTCCCTGTGGATAAATACCTAGTAGTAAGATTGTATTATTGGATGGTAGGTCTACTTTTAGTTCCTTGAGGAATCTCCATACTACTTTCCAGAGAGTTTGTACTAGTTTGCAGTCCCACCAATACAGCAGGAGTGTTCTTCCCTCTCTGCAGCCATCCCAGCATCTGTGGCTTTGGGACTTTACGATGTGAGCCATTCTCACTGGGGCAAGGCGATAGCTCAATGTGGATTTGAATTTGCATTTCTCTGATGATTAGAGATGAAAAGCATTTTTTCTTCTGTTTTTTTTTTTTGGCCATTAGTCTATCTTCATAAGAAAAACTCATGGTTTGACAGAATAAACATTTTTAAAATTTCTATACTTCCCAAAGTGATTTATGAATTCAATGCAATCCCTATGAAAATACCAAAGTTATATTTTGTATATCTTAAAAAAATAATTCTAAGCTTCATAAGGAATCATAAAATACCCTGAATAGCCAATGTAATTCTACAAAATAAGAACAAACCTAGAGACTTCATTTTACCATATTTTAGGCTATCCTACAAGGGTATAGTGACCAAAACAGTATGACACTGGCATAAAAATACAGACAGAGACCTATGGAACAGAGCAGTGAATCTAGATATAAAATCATCCTCATATAGCCATCTGATCTTTGACAAAGAAAGCAGAAGCATACACTGGGAAAAACATCCCTATTCAATAATTCATGCTGGAAGAACTGGATAGGCACATGTATAAGACTGAAACTTACCTGTACTTCTCACCACTCACAAAAATTAACTTATAATGGAGGAAAGATTTAAACCTAAGACACAATACTATAAAAATCCTAGAAGAAAGCTTAGGAAAAACTATTATAGATATTGGATTAGGAAATGAATGTATGAAGAAGATACCATTGGTAATTGGAGCAACAACAAAAATTAATAAATGGGGCGGCATCTGTGGCTCAAAAAAAATTAATAAATGAGACCTGATCAAGTTAAAGAGTTTCTGCACAGCCAGGGACATAATCAACAAAGCAAATAGACAACTTACAGAAGATATTTGCATGCTATATAGCCAACAGAAGGCTGAGAAACATCAGATAACCAGCATCTACAGAGAACTCAAGAAAGTCAACAAGAAAAGATCAAACAACCCTATTAAAAAATGGGCAAAAGATATCTTTTTAATTATTTGAAAATGCATCTTAAGGCCAGGCATGGTGGCTCACACCTGTAATCCTAGCACTCTAAAAGGCTGAGGGGGGTCACAAGGTCAAGACTAGTTTGAGCAAAAGCCAGACCCTCTCTCTACTAAAAATAGAAAAACTGAGGCAAGAGGATCACTGGAGGTCAAGTTGGAGGTTGTCGTGAGCTATGACACCAAGGCATTCTACCCAGGGCCACGGCTTGAGAATCTGTCTCAAACCCCGCCCCCCCAAAACAAAAAAACTATGCATCTTACTTTTGTTAGGTAGAAAGACCTCTACTGATTTCCCAAGTGCAGGCAGAATCATAGACTGAGTTGGAAAAGACCGTACAAATCATCTAGTCTCACCTTTTCATTTTATATTTAGGAAATCTGAGATATAAAAAGATTTAATAACTTGCTGAAGGTCATGTTGCTAGTTAGTGACAGAACTGATATTGGAAGCTAAATTTTTGTCCTTGATGAGGGCACTTTCTCTAAATGTCTGCTACACTGAAGGTGGAAAAGTGAGAAATTTTTTATGAAACAATTGTCACCTTGCATACAAAAAAATAACTATTACAAAAGATTATTTACTATTTTTCTTTTTTTAAAAAAAATTTTAAATTTATTTATTTTTATTGTTAAATCATAGCTGCGTACGTTAGTGCAGTCAAGGGGTACAATGTGCTGGTTTCATATACAATCTGAAATGTTTTCATCAAACTGTTTAACATAGTCTTCAGGGCATTTTCTTAGTTATTGTATGAAGACATTTGTATTCTGCATTTAGTAAGTTTTGCCTGTACCCTTCTAAGATACACAAATATTTAAACTTTGCAAGCCAGGCAGTCTCTGTCACCCTACTTTAGTCCTGCTATTGTAGTGTGAAAGCAGTGTAGATGAGGCCTAAACAAATAGGAGTGGCTGCATCTTCCATTTAAACGTTATTTGCATAAATAAGAGCTAAGAGGTGGTCTACACTTGGCTCATGGGTCATAGGTTCCAAACCCCTAAAATGGACTATAAAGCAGAGGTCACAACGCCCAAGTTGTCTTTGGCTGACTTAGCCCATGGATCTGCTTTGGTCCAAATGATGTTTAAACATCTCCAGGTGAACATTTCAATATTGCAAGATTTAACACACAAACGTGAATGTCTTACTTCTTTTCAGATATTTAAATGCCAACCAATCTAGAATCCATAAGGCTACACTCACCAGCACACTGAAGCCCCCATCTCTCCCTGACGCCTGGCTGGGATGTTACTTTGCCACTCTCAGCATCACACTGCCAAATGTCATGCTTATACATTTTGTACTTGGCTCATTGACATGACCTGCCGGGTTACTTTGGTCATCCAAGTTTAAAAAGTCACCAAAGCCAAGAGAAGCATTTTCTCCATTTCCTCAAAAAAGTTTTCTCTAACACGGCTATCAAGAAATACAACTGCAACTGCTCAGAAGGAACCGTACCTCGGATCTCAGCCATCCCTCGTTCTGCTGGCAAAGCAGGATCTGAGACCTAAGGCCTTACAAGTACTTTTGCAGCCATCCAATTCAATCCCTTCGTTTTAAAGATGGGGAAACCAGTGGCTGAAAGGAGGCGTGGCTGGACCCGTCAGAGGAAGTTAGGGACGGAGCTCTCGTCAAATGTTACCGAGTGCAAGGCTGTGTCATTTCTAAATCATCTGGGGCTCCCTTCTTCAAAATTCAGCCCTAGGTAAAGAGTCATGTGTCCTGCCTTCTGTTTTCTATGTTGACTAAAATGTTCTTTTAAAGACATAAATGCGTGGAGGAACTTCGCGCACAAGGAGAGGTAGAGCTGGCCGATGGCATGCATTTATTTTCTCTCCGCTTCCTACAGAAATGACAGGTATTGTTCAAATTGTGGGAGAAAATCATCCCCACCATGATGACACCACACCTCCACTGTCTGCCCTTTCACACTCATTCAATCCCCAACCCTTATGTATGGATTTAGGGCCTTTGTTTTTATGTGAGGTAACTGGGGTCTCAGCATAACAGAACTAGAAGCCCTTGGAAGGGAGAGGGTGGAAATACATGAGCTCATTTTTCTTCTTCCACTCTTTTGGACCAATCCCAAGCCAGTGCTGCCGCTGGCTCGGCTACAGCTTTACCAGGTTTTCTGGAGGGCAAAGAAGAACGGATTTCATGGGCCTTTGCCAGAGTTCTCATAAAACCCTCTCCTTCCCGTCCTTTTTCATACCAAGCAACTGGAATAATAGTCCTGAGTCACTGTGCTCCTACAACAGTCTCTGGCCTGCACTTACTGACACTGCTCGTGATTATAAATCGCTGCTTCTGCAAAGCAAGTAGGTCACACGCAATTTGTAAATAGGGGAGTGATGTCAGTATAACGTGAAAGCTGGGTTGGTTCAAACACAGTTTTCCTCAGTGTGTTCATGTTTTGTGCCAACCAATGGGAGAAACTGAACACAAAATATACCAATAACTAAACATGGAAAGCTGCAAGGGAACATGGCCCAGGGGGACAGGCTTGTTCCTCTCTCCCCTTCCTCTCGGCTGAGTTGGAAGGGTTCACTGGGAGGTTCTCCCTCTACACTTGGGCCCAGCCACAATTCAGTTCTCTTCTATCAAATGGCCTTCACCTTTTCTTTTAAGATTAGGGTTGTGTAATTCCTGGAATATTTATCAGGAATTTAACATTTTTTTAAAAAGACTGTGCCAAACTGTTTTAAGACTTATTATTTTTTGTTAGTGTCTGACAACCCTGCATAGGTTTCCACGACATTCTGTCCATCAACCCTGATGTCATAGGTATGGGATTTTTTCAAACTAAGAAGTTTCTCAGGAATCCATTTATCTCATTATAGCAGAAACACCTGAATTTATCTTTAGTTGCCTCTATTTTGGGCCTGATTTAGTGGTTTTCCATTTATAGCAGAGGGCCAGTTTTTAAAGAAACGTCATGGTAAATAACACAGGAATGGTGTGCAGGTGGCCCCTGATGGGCAAGACTTTAGGAGGCAGAAACCTGAGGCACTGGGCAGAAGATGGAACCTGATCAGATCAATCAAAGGACTGGCCACACACAGGGCAGGTCCACTTGGACCAAGGACGTGTCTTACTGAATCTCTGAACAGTGCCAGGGATGCGGGAAGGACCCAGTAAATGCTAATTGTTACTGTTACTACCACACCTACTTCTAGAAAAGTCAGGAATGAAATAAATATGCCGTCTTCCCTCTAGAAACAGGTAGGAGAAACAGAGCAATGCTCATAAGCTCAGCAGAAGCAGTTCAAACACATTCACTTTCCATTAACCCGGCGCAAGTGTCGGTTTGCCAGTATCAGCGAAAATGACTAATTAGTCTGAAGCCTAAAAAGATACAGAATCAGATTTATTATAAATGCAAGGCTGTGCACTCTTGTAGAAAAGACACATCCTGCCTCTTGTGCCGTGCACTAATTTATGGCACTAATTCATACAGGGATGCATTCCCAGTCTCGAATGCGCTAAATGAAAAGAAACATTAGAAATCTAACGTTAGCATGGTTCCAAATAGCTCATTTCCACCCCAGAAGAGGCAGAGTTGAAAAGGACCTTTCCCTTCATTTTCTTCTAAATCAGGGAGACGTGATCTGAGCTGATGGACGGCTCTGGTAACGACTTCCCACAGCCAGGCCCTGAGACCACGCCCCACCACCACCTGTCTCTCGGAAGGTCCACAAATGTCCCCGCCCTCCAGATTTCAGCACCCCCATCTCAGTCACTCCCCCACAATGTCCAGAGAGAGCTTCCTAAGGTAAAGATCTGACTGCATCAGACGATGACTTAAAAACCTCTACTGGACGCTGCACTTTCAGGGTCAAGTCCAAGTGCCCAGGCAGGACTCCAGAACTTCCAGGCACTTGGACTTGGAGTCCAACTGAGTCTATCCTTCCAGCCCCATCTCAGCAGGCTCAAGCCCGCAGCACCACTTGCTGGCCACTTCTCCTGAGCACACTGCCTCCTCTTCATCCCACTTTGCCACACGAAAAACTTGCTAATCTCTAAGACCAGCTCAAGCAGCGGCTCCCTGGGAAGCTCCTCCGACACATCTACCATTCCTTGTCCCTCACCACTCCACAGAAGTCATGGTCCCTGTAGCCGACTCTTTTTCAGAAGGGGTCAAAATGACAGACTCTCCCTCTATATGAGACAACCATGGGGAACTAGCACAGGGCCATGAAATAATGGGAGAGCAAAACCTGCTGGCTGGGAGGACAGATGGATAGGTGAACACACATTCCATGAATTTGCTTTCTGGGAACTACTCAGAAAAAAGGTATCTATTTCTAGATCTTCGTGCCTGAACCATCAGTGCTATGTCCTGGCAAAGGTGAGCAGGAATTCCAGTCCCATGAAAGGACTCAGCAATGCCCTAAGGGAGGCCCAATCCCCCCTCGGGCACAGTAGCAAGAACTAGAAGTTTCCTCTGTGGGGAAACAGGTGGATGGTGTATGCCTAGTTCTTCAAACCCAGCAGGCTGGGCAAGGTAATGACCCCCTAGTGGCCCGTGGTGCTGTCCAAGGTGCTGACTCTCAGACGGGCTTAGCCTGTGGCCTCTGTGCTTCCCTCCCCATCTGGCCTCAAAGCTGCCCACTGTCCTCCACAGCCACTGCCTGGATCTGTCTCACAGCACTTCCCCTACAGCCTCGGCATCCTTGCTGCCCTCAGTCAGAGTGGGTTCCCCAGAAGCAGACCCTGAGGCCAGGATTTATGGGGAAGTGTTAGGAAGTATTGTCAGTAAACCCAGGAAGAGTGTGGGCCAGTATGGGAAGGAGGCCGAGTGGGGTGTGATATCAACAAAAGTCCCAAGAAAGGGGACTTGAGCTCAAGCCCATGGAGAGCTCTGGGAACAGTAGGGGTCACACCTCAGAGCACCCCAGTCACGGGGAAGAGCTGGGGAATTTATGCCACCGACCTGTCAACCTTGAGTGAGGGTTGTCATGACAAAGGACAAGGTTTCCAGGACCTGCCGGGTCTCCAGGTGCACAGGCAAATGGGGGCTCATGGCCTGAAGACAGCTGCCCACAGGGAGCCAGCTGTAGGGTCCAGAAGAGAAAGCTCCTCAGGGTCCTTGTGCATGAAAACGGCAAAGGTCTGAAGGGCACAAGCAGAGCCCTGACAATATTGGCTGCACCCCTACCTCCAATCTCCTACCCCTAAGCCTCCCTCCACCCTGACACCACAGGGACCCTTCTAAACCCACCCTGCTCTCTCCCCCATGGTCACAGCCTTCCTGGCCCCTCCAGCTGCAGGCAAGAGCCAAGCTCCTCAGCTCACCCCTCAAGACCTCCATGACCTGCAGCCGCTGACCCTCAGCCTGCACTGTGGTACAATTATCCCCACCTTCCCAAACACACATGCTTTTTCTCCGCCCTGCCTTTGTTCAGGCTGTACCCTCTTCCTGGAGAGCCTTTCCTGGACATTCCAGCAGCACCTTCTACTCTGCATCTGTGCACGGCATAGGTCCCCACCTTCACCCATGCCAGAGCCCAGGTCTCTGCCCCTCTCTACACTGTCCCAGTGAGGAATAAAGGGACCTCAGAGGTGAACTTGATAAGAAATAAAGAGGGGGAATGATGGTCCCTGCTCCAGACAGCAGGTCTGAGTCTCAGCACCTTCATCTATAACGGGGGTTCTGGGCCCCTCCTAGCTCTGCTGCCAGAACTAAATGCCTGCAGCATGGCAGCTCTGGGCCCCTGGTAGCCCCCTTCCTTCTCCACCCTACTCCCCTCTGCATATCCTACTGGGCATGGTGAGAGAAGCCTGATTACCTGGGGCAGACGCAGGACACAGCCCAGTTGGTGCTGCACACTGCCCAGGGGTGGGAGAAGGCAGTGGCCAAGACAACCATCTCACTGTCAGACTCACTCTGCTCCTTGAGCTGCTAGGCTCCGACTGACACATGCTGATGGGATTTGGAAACTGCCTGCAGCTTGGGTGGCCCCAAGGTGAGGACTGTGTGTCCTGAGCTCCGAGGAGGCCACCAGTCTGTGTCTAACGTGCCACTGTCACTCTAGTTTCCAGGGCCTGGCCCATTGCTCCCACCATCTGTGCGCTCAGCAGCAGGCCTGGCCCACCTCAGCCGTGGGCTTCAGAAGATCCTCCCACCTGGAGCGGGACGCCGGCTCCTGCCCACTCTCAGCAGGAAGGCAGGCGAGTGGGCAGAGGGCCAGGCTCAGGACCAACCTGCGGAGACACATGGAACCCACGCAGGGGAGAGAAACTGCCCTTGGCCACCTGCTCAGCCCCCGTGATCACTAACCCACAGCCACGGTGGCCTACTGACCACTCAGTTCCATTTGCTTCGGCAGTTTCAGGCCCCGCCATGTGCCACAAACGCCACGGCCCCAGTGGGCTGGGATGCAGTGACGATGATAATGTTCGCAGGAATCACCGGTGCCGAGATAAACTGAGTACTCTCCACGTACCAGGTGCTCACTGAGTGTTTTATAGGAATCAACTTGTATCAGCTCCCAGCAACCCTAGGGCATGAGGTTCACTTTTACCCCAAATCTATCTATCTATCGATCTTCATTTTACAGATGAAGAAACTGATGCTCAGAGAAGTTAAGCAAATCACCCCAGGCCACACAGCTGGCACAAGGAGGAGGCGGCTTTGAGCGCTCGTGTTCTGACTCCAGGGTTCATGCTCACACCACTGCCCCAGCAGAGAGCAGCTGCCGGCTACGAGGCAACCTGCTGCCCTGGGTAATGAATTCTGGGTCCCAGGTGTTGCCCAAGGGAGGCACCAGGGACCTCAGAGGTAGGAGACCAAGGCTCAGAGAGGTTGCATGACTCACCCAGCCAGGGTCCTCAGTCACTAGATTCTCTCGCCTCCTTGCTCCACGACCACCATCATCTCTGATTTTCTCACAATGTAGGAAACCCTATTTTCCGGGCATCCTAGAGAACAGAGCCTACAAGGGCCCCCACTTTTCAAACGGCCATAGGAAATGAGGCTCCTCTAATCAGTGCCAGTCTTGTGAGGAGCACACCAGCCTCCCTGGCAGGTGCCTGGCAGCCGCCAGGCAGAACTCATTCCACACATGCTCCGGCCCTACCAACCTTAATAGGATTACTGTCATCTCTGAAAACTGAATTTGGCTTCTCCATCTTCCACCAATTTTAATAGAAAGGTTTGACAGATACAGGGTACCATGTGACACACACAGGGCACTCCCCAGGCCCAGCCCTCCACTGTCCAGAGGCAAAACCCAAGGGCCCTGGGGGTCATGGGCACCAGGCTCCAGAGCCAGCTCCCTCCTGCGTGAGTCACACTCCATTCATGATTTCTCAGAAGTCACTTGGGAACAGCTTTCAGTGCAAAGAATACAAGCCTGGGAGTTAGGAAGTCCTGGGTTCAAGCCCCACCTCTGCTGCCTCCCAGATGTGTGACCTTCACCAGTGACTCAGCCTCTCTGGGCCTCATGTTCCTGGTCTATAAAATGCGGACGGCCGCGCCTAGCTGGTAGGGCTGTAACGAGGCTCTGGAAGAGGCTGGGTGCTCGGCAAATGCATTCCCTCCCAGGCCCACCCCCAGGAGTCCTGTAGACCATCTGGTCCAAGGGCTGCAAACAGATGGCTCCCGGTGCACCTTCTCTGGCTGTCTCGGCCCACACAGCCTTGCAGGCTGAGTGACAGGCAAGTGCTGGGCTGGTGCAGCATGACAGCAGCACAGCGACCCACCCTGGGCCTATGTTGCGTCTGAGAGAATATGGACCCAGTCAGGTACAACAGCTCATTTGGAAAGAGTGGACGGACAGGGACTGAGGGTAGAGATGCCTGCCGTGTGCCTGTCACAGGCTAGAGGCGGTGTCCCCACGAGTAAAAATCAGACTGATACACAGAACAAGCAGGCCCCGAGACCTGTCCAGAGCGCTGGACCACACGGGTAGCCCTAGGGGAGACAGAGGGAGGGAGGGGGGACTAGCACTGCCACATCTCTCAGTCTTCCTGATGACGCCAAAGCCTAATTGTCACTCCTCCCATTTTACAGACGGGAAGACCGTAAGTTGCCCCAGGTCCCCTGAATACAAAAGAGGGAAGCCGGGACCACTGGAACTCCCAAATCCACTCTGCACTCTCAGGGGTCCTCACGCAGCCCAGACCTGAATCTCCTCAAGGTTTCTCAAAATTATCAATCCCGGCTCAGTGCCCGTAGCTCAGTGGTTAGGGCGGCAGCCACATGCACCAGGGATGGTGGGTTAGAACCCAGTCAGCGCCTGCTAAACAAACAACAACAACAAAAATGGCCGGGCATTGTGGCGGGCCCCTCTAGTCCCAGCTACAGGGAGGCTGAGGCAAGAGAATCACTTGAGCCCAAGAGTTGGAGGTTGCTGTGAGCTGTGACACCACAGCACTCTACCAAGGGCGACATAGTAAGACTCTGTCTAAAAAAAAAGAAAAATTATCAGATCCCATCTTTTTTCCTTTTCCACATTCCACTGCTTCAAACACAGCCATTCTGCCCTTCAGAGGCTACAAAGGGTGGGGGTGGGGGGGCTCGTTTCTGAATTCTTTTAATTCAAGAAAGCCACACGTGGAGAGAGAATCACAGCACAAAAAGCCACATATTTCCAGGTGATGACTAGCTAGGCAGATGGTCCTTGCACTCAGCAAGTTTTACTTTGACACAGTATAACAAGAACAGTCCTGGATAGATCAGAGCCATGTCCACTGTACAGATCAGCATATTGCCCAGAGCATTTCTGGGCCCGTACCATCCACTGCCTGGGACACCAAAAACCCTCCTCAAACCTTTTCAGAGTGATTTCTGGTGATCTCTCTGTAACAGCTAACAATAGTCATATCAGCAACCACGTAGTTAATTAATCTAACCAGAACCAAGTTAAAGGAATTTAACTGAGTTTGCAAAAGGACACACTGTCAAAGTTGTTTCAGGCTGTTTATCTGTTAATCAAATAGTCAAAGAGCAGGTGACAGTGATGGCTCTCCTCTCACACAAAGGCACCGCTTCACAACCCTAATGATGAGATCTCCAAGTTAAAGTTTTTCAAAAAGGGAGCTTTAAGCATATAACTCTCACTACTACACCTGACTCAATACGTGCTTTCTAAGCACAGAGGCCTCACTTTCCCCGAGCATTCTCACTGCAACAGGATGTTCCAAGCAGATGTGGGGCCTCAGGATGTTCCAAGCAGATGTGGGGCCTCTCTGCCCCGGTACCTGTGTCCCAGCACCTGACGCAGCTGGACTCCTCCTGAGCGCCCGTGTGCCTCCCAGCTTAAGCAACTGCCCTGGCGTCTCTCTGAGGCTCCTGAGAACCAGAGTTTCCCGATGCTCACAAGGGTGTGCTCTGCAAATTACCCAACCTCTCTATGTCTGTTTCCTCATCTGTAAAAACCCAGTAACAATGGTGGGTATTCTAGGGTCATGTTCAAGATGAAAGTGCTGAGAACCGTTCCTGGTCCACAGGAACTGCCTGCACGTATCAGTTCCGACCCTGCAGAACTAGAACTCAGAGGTATCCCTATGGCATCTTCAAAACCCCACACTCCCCAAAAGGACTGTTTCCCTCACCTCCCAGCCCCCGCCCACGTGCTCCAAGCACACCTTGACTTGGGGGAGCACCAGGTGTTGCTTGTCCACCCCCTGCCCTATCAAGATTCGTTTTTCTCCCTGTGCGGGTTCTAAACCCACCTCTGCTGCCAGGCCAGACTGCCAGGCCGTGGGTCAGGGGCTGTGGGGCTGGGAGGAACAGCCCAGATCCCTGCAAAGAACACTGGGGTTGGAGCCGGACTTGAACAGGCTCTGCCTCTTTCCAGGCATGAATGAACATCATGTCGTCCCCCAGCCTCAGTTTCCTCATCCGTACAGTGGAGATTAACATCATTCCCCTCAAAGGCCCAGCGTAAGGATCCAATAAAACCTCACTCGGGGAGCCAAGCTCGCGCTGAGCACACCAGGCACTGCTTTGTCGGGCCGGCAGCCTCCTGCCATGCACGTTGCCAGGTCTCCGCAGTCCTGCCTGGCCCCCCTGTCTCTGAGAGTGCGTCCCTCGGCCCTTGCCCCAGTGGACACAGACACGGCCTTGAGTCTGTGCAGCACCCCCTGCCTGCGCCCTACCTTCTCGTTCCTAGTCAGACCTGCAGCCGCCCGGCAGGGCAGGCATCACTGTTCCCATTACCCAGATGAGGAACAGGAGGCCCAGAGCACTCTTTCATTGAGCAAAGAGCTCTACTTGTAAAAAAAACAAAAATATCTACTGGATAAAGGAGTGAGGGGATGAAGGAGAGTGTAGAAACAGCAAGTTGGACATATTCAGGCCACGGCTGGGGGAAAGGTCCTGGCAGAGAAATAATGGCTCAAAGCATCGAGTCCTTGCCAGAACTTGGGAAAATGCAGCTGGCAACTGCCCAAGACCTTCTGGAGAAAAGAGACCCTGGCCTGGGGGATCCTGGGGCGCTGGCCTGGATCCCACACCAAGGAGCCCTGCGGACTCAAGCTGAGCAGTGGAGTGGGGGCATGGTGGGCGGTGACTTCCAGACTCTGGGGCCCCCTGCGGTGCAGAAACGGTCCTGGCACCCCTCCATCGGGACACGCTGCCCCCTCGGCTGGCTCCCATCACACCAGTGCTAAGAGGAACCTCCCACTCTCTGGTTTCCATGGGAATCCCCTTGAAATAACCCCATCGCAGGCTGTCGCTCTTCCCTGCGGAGGAAGAGCTGGATGAAGAGCTGGATAAATGTGAGGGAGGCGAGCTCACTGGCACCCAGGATGCCACAGAAATTTGGAGAAGTCAAGGCCTGCGGCCCAGTCTCAGGTCCTCACAACACCATCACACACCAGCAGAGGCAAGCCCTCCACCTTCCTCCAGTCTGCTATAGGAGGTCAGTGAGCCCACCTCCCTGCAATTTAATGACAAGAAGGAAACTGGCAATCACATTCGTGACCACACCCATCTGTCTCCTCCGAGAAGGCTCCAAGCCTTGCAGGGACACAGCTCCAGATCGGATCTGGGGTCTGCCTCACAGGAATGGCGTGACCTGGACAGGCCTCTGAGGCTCCCCCATTCCCGTGTGCTTCAGCTACAGGCCAGATAGCACAGAAAGGCCTGGCACGTCCCTGTGGCACATTAGTTCTCAACCTTCCTAGTGCCGCGAACCTTTAATACAGTCCAAAGGGGTCGCGACCCCCAGGTTGAGAACCGCTGCTAGCAGGTCCCTGCAGCCCCGTAATCTGTGGCTCCATCACTATAGTGGGAATCGGCATTCCTTCCCCTAAACACCTTACACATGGTGGAAAAGTTCCTAGTCTACTTAAGTATTCATGCTGCAAGTATTTTCTGAGTCCCTCTTTGGAATGGGCAGGAGGAGTGGAGGTTCCTGGTCATACCCATGTGGGAACCTAACCATTCCCTGGGAGATGTGGAGGGTCCCCACGCACAAATGAGGGGACCACAGCTCAGAGAGGTTTCCCTGGGGTGGTGGGAAGGAGGATGACCATGACAGCAAACATCTACTGGATGTATTGTCTGTGGCAGACGTGACCAAAGCCTTTCCTACCCTCTTTCTTGTAGCTCTCACACCTGCCCCAGGGTCTGAAAACTGTCACTGTCCTTACTTCACTGCTGGGAACACGGAGGCAATGAGGAGTCCCGCAGGGGCTGGCAGGTCCGGGATCCAGGCCCAGGCCTCCCGACATCCACCAGCGATCCACTTGACAGGCTGCCCTGGCACCTGCCTGCCCTGACCTGGGCTGCACCCTGAGCTCCAAGTTTGTCACTCCCGGAGTGCTCAGACCCAGTTCCCAAGTGGACCCTCAAGGTCAGGCCCCCAAGCCACAGCTCTGTGTGATAGGCATGGAGGGGACAAGGTCACTAGCATCTGGACCAGCCTCCCCGCCCTGCAGTCCCAGAACCCACTCTTCTCTCCTGCTGCCACCACCTAAAGTCACAAGCCAATGGCCACCACCCAAAAGGGACACGCTGCAAGAAGGCTCCTGTGCAAAGAGGAAGGCCCTTCGCTGAGGTCCTGGTGAATTCTGGAGGAAAAGGGCCTCAGGTGGCAGGGGCCAATGGCACTCCACCCAGAGCCCTTTACTGGACCTCGGGAACCAGCCAACCTCAGTGCCCTGGAGCATGTTCTTTGGGACCCTGGCCAGGTTCAGATAAGCCCCCTTTTCTTCTCTGATCCCCCACTTTCTCAGACACATCTGTGGGAGCCCCAAATCACTGGCTCTATCCCCAACAGTGGGAATCCCTGCTTCTCCAAATGCACCTGAGAGCAGCAACTATGTCAAAACTCAGGGACTTCACACCTGGTGGGCACTGAGGGGCTTCTAGAACCTTCCAAGAGGGAAAGCTCTGTAAAGCATAGAAGCACAAAGCCCTGCCTGGGCACGGCACATCCAACCACAGCAAGCACACGCAGAATACATGCTCCGTGACTCTCCAGTGCCCACCTGTGGGAGGCTATCGCAGGGAGACCAGCCAGGCGCCAACTGGCAGCATCAGGAGAAACAGGGGCACCCACGCTGGACACAGTCTGACGTCTACCCAGAGGTGACTCTTCACCAGCTGTGCCCATTCAGAAAGAACCGTTCTTTCACATTAGGACTCTGCCATGCACCAAGTTGTTTTTACCATATGAATAGATGGCTTTAATTTTTAATAATAAAATAAGTTCGTTTCCACTAAATATTACTTGAGTGGAATGAGAATGAGCTGCACTGATGAGAGACCTCAGAGCCCACAGCGTAGGCCACCCAACCAGCCTCTGCTAGAGGGTCCTTCGTGGTGTCTGAATTGCCTCATCCCCGCTTCCCCACACCACACGGGGCATTGCACAGAGCAGGCCTGAGACAGCAATATACTCAATGGGGAGAGAAAGCTAAGTCCCCACTGCCAGGTCACCAGGCAGCACGTGGGCCACTACCTGCTACCTCTGTCCCCTGTCCTAGCAGTTTGGGGAAAATGGGCTACATCCCCCAAAAGCATCTGCTCTAGGTGGCCAAATCTTTTTTTCTCCTTTTGCCAAAGGAGAAAATCCTGAATGGGATTTTCCTGATGATCTCCAGAGAAACAGCCAGTCCTGGATGGGGGAGTGGGGCTCCCAGGGAAGCCGCAAAACACCAGGACCATGAGGGCTACAGAGAGCGGCCCCAGTGGGCTGGCAGAGGTGTCTGCGCTACCTCCCCTCCAGATTCCCCGAAGGCACCCGAGCCCCACTTTTCCAGAATTCCCTCCTGGTTTTCTCTCGTTGGGTTGCCTGTCCTAGATAGCTCTGGGAGCTGGAGTCCCAGCAGCAAAATTAGCTCTGGGAGAGACTGGCTGTGGCAGAAATAGCATTTGCTTTGAAGTCAGACAAAGCTAGGGTCAAAGCCCAAATGAGCCAGCCCTGCTGGCTGTACAAGCCTGGGCAAGCAGCCTGACCTCTCTGATCTTCCATTTTCTCTTCTGTGGGGTGGGGGCACCGGCACTGGCCACAGACGGCTGTGGAGATAAGGACTGTAGTGCATCTGGCCAGCGACCAGCATCTATTCCACATCCCTGCCAGCCCTCAACACCCCCATTTTTAACCTGGACATGGAGTCTCTCATCCTATTGAGCAAATAGTTACCCAGTTCTTCATCTGGGTCAGAGAAAAATCAAGCAACAGTTCAGCCTCACTCTCAAAGGTCAACAAGCACTGAAGGAAGGCACAGATGACAGCACAGTGGGTCAGCTCGGGGGATTCCGGCCCTTTGGGGGCTCTGCCATAAGGTATCCAGGAAACGGGGAGAGAGGATGACGGAGGAGGGGCCAAGGATCACCAGGAAATATGGAAAGGTCTGGAAGACAGGGTGGATCTGGTGTCTGCAGGTCTGGGTTTGAATCCTGGCCCAATCAATTCCAAGATTTGAACCCCCCACCTCAATTTCCTCTTCTGCCACTAGGAGGCAACAATCCACACCTGGCAGAGAGGGGTAAGAGTCTCAAGACCCGCAAAGACAGCTGCTTCAGCCGGCCCAGCCCCCCATGCCCACCACCATGCCCATCTCCTGGGTCATCCCTGCACTGTTTGGCGGCTCCAACCTGTCCTCCGTCAGGGAGCTGCGACCCTGAAGCCTGGCGCTCACTCAGGGCCCCGTCTTCCCCATTCTCTCCTGTATCCCCAATAGCAATCCCAGCCCTAAACCTCTCAGGCCCTCATGAATGTGTACTGAAGGGATCATTTCTTTCAGGAAGCCCTCCCTGACTGCACCACCCAGGCCGGTCAGATGTCCCCTCTAGGAAGCTAGCCATGGGCTCCTCCCCCACTGAACCAGCACTGACCAGTTGTCCATCTGGTCTGCTGTAGGGACTCCTCAGGACACAGTCCCACTCCCAGCAAAGCGTCTGACACAGCCTGTGCTCGACAGACTGCGGCTGCCCAAAGGACCAACGCACAGCTCCTTCCTCTGTCTGCCCTGCCAGGTTTATTGCCACAGTCAACTCTGTGGCTCTTTCCTGAACACTGCGATTCCCTAATTTCACCTTCTTATTGTGACAAACTCCGTCACAAACATATCACAACTGCATGTGCTTTCTCCTCTATTTCTTGCATTTTCTGCGTTTCCCCTTGGTGAGCAGTGGGGTGTGGGCAAGGAGGTGGAAGCCCAGCAGCCAGGGCTGGGGGGCCTGCTTTGCCGGCTGCCCTTTGAGCAGCCCTAGAGAAGGGCCTGGGGTTGTAAATCCACCCTCGCCTGTTTTATGGAGAAGGTGCTGCACTGCTGATAGGTTTTTATAGCCGCCCATTTACAAAGGCAAAGCATAATTAATTCTCAGCCACCCCAGATTTGGGGGAGGCAGGGGAGGGCGGAGGACAAAGGGACCACCCTCCTTAGGCTCCGTCCTTTGTACCGAGTATAGTAAAACCTCTCCTCTTCTGCCTTCCCCCTCCAAGCCTCAGTCCTCTGAGAGACTTGCTTAGGTTGTGACGGGCCCAATGAAAAAGATACCCCTGTTACTGTTCAAGTTTGAACGCTGGCAGGGGAAAGGAGAAAGTCAGATGTGGGGGAGGATGGAGGGTTCGGTGGACACAGCTACTGCAGGGCAGGTGCAGACACACTCACCGACCACCAGCCCACGGATGACTTCGTCCACGCAGGCCTCACCCCGGCCCCTCGCCCCGCAGCCCTGTCCATTGTGTTCATAACTTCTCCCAGACCCACAAATCAGAGCTGCCCTCCTCTGTGCCTGTGAAAATATGGGGCATTTCAGGAGGAAAGTGCTAGGGGTATACAGGGGGTGACAGGTGCTTTCTGGTGTCAAGTATTGCTGCAAAATGACACTGCTACCTCTTGCTGGCCTAGGGGCCATGGTCCCCTCAGAGTGACCGTGCAGATCCCCACTCACTTCTAGAGTGTGCAAACACTGGGGTCCAACTCTCAGGGCGCAGCTGGGTTTTCCTCCCTTCCCAGCCCCCAAGGCCACCCCCATCTCACCCGCATCCCATCTACATCCTTCTGTATTGATTTCCTAGGTCTTCATGGGATCCCACTTCGGACCTGGGTCCTCACACCTGAATGCCGCCTGTTGGGCAGATGCCATTTCTTCCAGAGAACGTAGTGGTGTTGGTGGCCCTCACGACAGAGTTCTCATTTCATAAAAGAGGAAACTGAGGCACAGTGAGGCCTGCACCATGTACCCTTTAGAAGTGTGATACCACTACAGCAACCCCACTCCCAGGTTCTCAGGCACTGACCCAATTTATCACATGTCACCCCACTGTCCCCAACTGGACCTGCCTATGTAGCCAGATAGACACCCCAAGTGGAGTCGTAAGAATGGGGTCATCTGCCAGGAAGGTGCCACCAATGAGGCATGTCTAGGGCTCACAGGGTTACCAGCAGGGGCCCCCAGCTCTACCCTGAACCCAGAAGTGAAACAGACTGAGTGGTAGGCAGGAAGTCCATATGCTACACGGGACCAGCTCTGTCCCGCAGGGATCCCAGCTCTCCTGGAGACACACCCCCGACTCTGGCCCACTCAGGCAGTGCAGGCCTCTCCTCAGGACACCTGGGGCACCACAGGAGACCAGAGGGCTGACCTGGGGGTGCTCTGCCATCCTGCAGGCTCGCCCCTGACCCACCAGCTGGACGGGAGCCCCCACCCAGGCTCCTCATGGCTGCCCTGCAGAATGCCCCCTGGATGGCTAAAGGGCGAGGCTGGGATGGGAAGGTTCGGAGCATCGTTCCACTGATGATGAAAAGCTCAGATGGATGTGTGTGTCGCTCTCCATTCAAGGAACACTGCTCGGTACAAAGACGAGCACGTCCCAGGCCCTCTTACCTCTGCCCACCTTTGAAGAGACTGTCTCAGCTTTAGAGCCAGAGACATGGATCTGCAGGAGGGGCTGTGGCCGCTCACATGCACACCAGCGGTGCTGCAGAGGAAGGCCGCCCAGGCAGTCGGGGCCCTCTCCACCCTGCACCCTCCGTTCTGCAGATAGGAAAGCTGCAGAGAGGGGTGTGAGGAACAGTCCTCGCGAGGAAGGAGTGGTGTCAGAGGTCACAGCCCCAGCCCACCCCAGTTGTGCCTACCCAGCTGGGGGGAGGCCTAGGGCAGGTGCACCCCAGAGGCAATGCCTGGAAATTGCCACCCTGCCCATGACAGGCACATGGTGAGCTGACACTAAACGGCAGGGCAGCTGCCTTCCCGTCCATCAGCGGCAACAAAGAACGGTCCCTACTCCCCGGTGGGGGGTACAGAGCGTGCACTGTCTCTGGGCTCTGACCACCAAGGCTATAATCATTGCCAACAAAACTGCTTCTGCAAGGCTGAACAAATAGGATGATCAGAGAGGTCGGCGGCGTGCCCTTCTCAGAGTCACCTAATTAGCCAAGCAGAAAAGCCGGCTCAGCTCACCTGTTTCCCTTCCGTAGTCTCTCTGTCGCAGTGATCTGGCAAGCCCAGCTCCACCCAGGCCACATTGCCTGATGTGGTGCCTCCAAACCCACCTGCAGAGGGGGACGGTCAGAGGTGACCGCAGGCTGCATCCCCTACCCCCTCCCCCCGAATCCCAATGTACTAATAACTCCCACCTGGGGATACACAAGGCGTGGGTCTGCTTCAAGTCTAATCTGCCCCCTAAACAAACTCTCATTGGCTTACTGTTTCCTGTGTTTAAATGAGCAAAAATATGAGATGGTTTTACTATTTCTGAACAGGGGTATGGTATGGACAGAAAGCCAGGCTTCCTCTGACTGTCCAGGATAATAAGAGCCTGGCTCAGGAAAGGGCAGCGGCTCCAAGGTCAGGCAGGGCCCAGGGGGGGTACTGGCTCTGCCCAGTCCATCTGCAGCGAACTGTGTTTTCCGGGAGGGCCCTGGACCATGTCCTACCCCATCTGATCTTCTTCAGTGTGACCTGCCCCTTCCTATGTCCAAAAGTCGAGTCTAACTCCCCTTCAACCTAGGCCAGCCTGTGACTCACTCAAACTAAGTGATGGAGACACAAGTGACACTAAGTGACATGTGAGGAAGTCAGGAAAGGCCAAGCAGCTTCTCCCTGATCATCTTGGGACATTTGATCTGGGAAAGCAGAGGCCCCCAGAGTCCAACCGCCCTGAGACTACCTCGCTGGAGATGGGTCCTGCCCTGCAGGAAACACATGAGTGAAACAGTCTCCACCCCTCCAAGCTGAGCCCTGCCCAAATTCCTGACCTGCAGAATTCAGGAGACAGAAAAGAATGATGGTCATTTACACCACCAAGATTTAGAGTTGTTCACTATGCAGTAATAGTAATTCCAACACTCACGTGACCTGTGCCACAGGACCCAACCTCTCTGAGGCTCCATGTTCTGATGTGCGAATGAGAGACGTGCAAAGCAGGGGAAATTCCTAATAAGATCCCAAATGTGTCATTACACATAGCAAGTAAGACACAGCAGCTTCCTTCCTCATCATCATTGCTATCATTTCACCACCAAGACACAATCGTTACACCTGCAGAGATGGGAGGTTCACAGCACAATTCCTGCCCAGTGCAGCCAAAGCCCCGTCACCCATCAGACACCCTTCAGGAGGCAATGGCTGCAGCAGGTACCCACGTGCTAGAGCGGAAATGGATCCTCTTTTTAAAGCAAGAGAGACAGAGACCAGACCAACAGGTTCACTGCAGTCCATAGATGACTCTAGCGCTGCACACTGTACAGGTGGACCTGCTCTTAAAATTCACCAAAACACTTTGGTTAAAATAGTTTAGTTTAGTTTATCATATTCAAATCTTTATTCGACCCCTTAAAAATATTCCCACTCTTACCACCAAAATTGCATTCCTAGAGAGCCTGACCCAAAAATAACCTGAAATGCAGGAGGAGATACTCATCAAAGATGTTCATCCCTTCTTAATCTGCAACACTGAAAGCCAAGACAGTCAGAGTCCATCGGTGGGGGAGAAGGTCAGTTCAACATCCATCCACCGCTGCCTCTGCCTCTCAGCCTTCTGGCCACTCTCCTGTGGTCCTGCATTTACCAAAGATCATGAGAGGAGACCCAGCCTTCCCCCAGCGCACCGGGTGGCTCCCAACCTGCCCCGACACTCTCTCCACCCCACAACCTTCACCTCCACTTCTGCAACCTACACTCCCTATTTTACCCCCCACTCTCCCCTCCAAACTCCTGGAGACCTCTGGCCACATGCAATTCTCTCTTCCTCTCCTGCCTGAAAAGACCACCTCGCTTGCCAAGGATCTACAAGACTTGACAGTTGAATGCAGCCCTGAACACTGCTGCTTCTTACATCCATGCCTTGAACCATAATTTCCCTCCTGCCTGTATGTTCCCTCTCCACTTTCCACCACTGTGGGCCACCCACTGCCCCTCTGCTTCAGCCTCTGCCTCCCTGGCCACCTGCTCCTTTTGCAAAGCCCACTGCATCCCTACCCCTCACACTGGCTTACAGGGCTTATAACCATCTGTCATGTCTTTTTGGTTCCAGAAATTCTTGGGAGGGGGGCTGTACCCTATTCCTCGTTCCTGAATCCCACTACCCCACCCACATACCTACATAGACAATCAGCACTAACAGGATGAATGAATCCGTACACAGTCACTGTATGAGTAATTCTAGTACATGGTGGACTGTCATGCAACCCATAGAAACTGTTTCATTCAGAGTGCGTGATAAAATGGGAAAATGTTTTCAGCGTACTTAGTATTTCAAGACATGAAACGATTTACATGACAATGTACAGTGGGCGAGTTTAAAAGAAGAAAATATAACGAAACGTGAACAATGTTTCTGCAGTACAGGCAGTCCCCAGTTATGAACAAGATAGGTTCTAAAGTTTTGTTCTTCAGTTGAATTTACATGTTGGAATAGATACATTTACCTATTACCTGTAATAGTCTCCATTCATAAGTGTGAGCTGTACGTCAGCCAGATGTTGGTAACTTGGGGACTTATTCTCATAAGTTCGAGTTATATATAAGTCAGATGTTTGTAACTTGGGGACTTATTATAATAGCCTCCATTCATAAGTTCAAGTTATTTAGAAGTCAGATGTTTGTAACCTGGGAACTGCCTATAGTGAAATCAAGGATGATATTTCTCCCCTCTTTCCTGTACTTTCTGCATTTTCTAACATCTCTGTAATGAGATAAAATTGAGAAATAACATTCAAATCTTCTTGCAAGGAGCACCTTAACATACCCATGACTTAGTTCCCAGAGGCTAAAACATGGGAGTATTATGATGATGGATTGTATTTTCACAGCTTCGGTAAAGAGCTTTACCTCTCCTTGGGGCTATAAAATATTCAGGGCTATTTTTATCACCTTACACAGTTGAAAGCTGGTGTAGGAACCATTATTATTCAGCTCCTGACTCCTTAAGCCGGTTCATTCCATGATGGCTTGTTCCCAAAGCAGTTGCAGGTCTGAGTCTAGGACTCCGGCGGAGGGGGATGCTGAACTTACAGCAAGCCACGGGCTGCCCAACCAGCTCCATGAGGAACCCAAGTTGCTTAATACTCTTGAGCTGCCACCTTCAATAAGGAGGAAATTGACCACAGCCCCAGCCCAGGTTTGAAACATCACTGTGGCCTCGCCATGAGGATGACCACGCGGTGACCACACTGCCCGTTCGGAATGAGTGCAGGCAGGTCTTGCTTTGCACAGCAGTGTGGAACCATTAAAATGACCAAGCAGGCTAAAACCGTTTAAAGCCATCTTAATAATCAGTGAGGAAATTACAATTGTAATTTCAAGACATTGAAAACTATAGGGAAATTTAATAATAGTAAAACGAATATTTACTTAATACATCATAATTTAAAACACTAAGAATTCAAGTGTTTTATTTCTTCAGAAAAGACATAGCAAGAGTAGTTTGAACATTGCCATCTTCTGCTTGCCATGTACCTTACGATACTGAAAAAGCATCTTTTCTAAGCTTTGTAGAATTACCTTTCTGAGTTTAGATCAGCTTCCAAGACTTTATATCTTTTGTGTGTTCAACATTGTGAAACAGCTTCAAGAGTTCCTTTAATGTGAAACGTTTTCTCGGTGTCACCTCTGGGACACCTCCATGCTCTGGGCACAGCTCCTTTCCTGTCTATATCCATGCGTTCACCTTCCCTCTGCTCCTCTAGCTGCAGGTGACAGTAGCAGGGAAACAAGGAAGCAACTCGACTCCATTTTTTGCTGCCCAGGCGTGAAGTAACAGATGTGCCTAGCTTTCGGAAGGTTCCAGATGCTGAGCTGAGTGCAGATGAGGTAGGCATGACCAAGTAGACATGGTGTCTGTGGACATGGTGTCTGTTGACACGACTAGGGCCGTGTTTCAGAAAGACTTGGATTCCAGTCCTGTCCTCTGAGCTGAGCTCAGTCACCTCTTGCTGCTGGGCCTGGCACCCTATGTCTATAGTCAAGGTTCTTCAGTAATAAGCAACAGAAATTGACCTAGGTTAAAATACACAAAGAAGGAGGTTCCTGGAAGGCTCTGGGGAGCCCCCAGTATCAAGGAGGGTCACAACACTTGGATAAGTGGCCTGAGAATCAGCAGGAGCCCAGCAAGGCTGGTATTTGAATTTTGAGAACCCATAACTATTCCACTTATTGACAGCTATGTAACGAAGCATCTCAAAACTCAATGGCTTCAAACAGAAATCATTTGTTTTGCTCATGCATCTGCAAGTTCCGTAGGTCTTGGTGGGGATGGCTCATCAGAGATGGAGGCTCAACCTTACAATGGGTCACTCAGCTGCTGGCATGGCGGTGCTGTGTGTCAGGTGGGAAGCTTGGCCGGGGGCCTTGGTTCCTCTCTACACGTGCCTCTCCACAAACTGCTTGGGCTTCCTCACAACATGGTGGCTGGCTTCCAAGTTTCCCAAGAAAAACAAGGCAGACATGCATGGCCTGTTTTGGCTGACCCTCCAAAGCCACGGAGTGTCACCTCCCTCATATTCTATTGATTCTTCTCATGATGGTGGATTGGGAGATCCATGTTCACCAAGAGGGCAAAACCTGACCTCTAAACACAAAAAATGAGCACTACCAGGAGTAAACGACAAACCAACCAAAGGGCATCATTTGCAATAGAGGTGGAAATAATGGCAGAAATATAGGCAAAGAATGTGCATGAGAAACTCACAACTGAATAAATACAACAGCCAATAAATGTAAGAAAGGAAGCTTAAGATGTCTGGAAATTACTTCCAAAAGACACAACATTTTTTGCCATGCTATTGGCAAATATCAGATACATTGAATCTAGTCAATGCTAGCAGTGCTCAAAGAGGAAAGGAAGCCTTTGACAGTGCCAAGTTTGGTCACCAGGAAAAGTTGGCAGTAGATGAAGACGCTCTGGAAGGAACAAGCTCAGAAACAAGCCTTCCTGCTCTGGAAGGAAAGCCTTTGGCTATTTTCCTTCCCAGGGAAATAGCCAAATACACACACAAAAAAGTGTAAAGATGTCCTTACAGCATTATTCATGATCCTGAACAGATGAAAATTTCTTTGATACCTTCCAGCATAGAACCGCCTAAAATACACATAAGGAGCACGTGACGGATATTACCAGCTACTAGAGGCTGAACTGCCTCCCCCCAAAACTCATTTGCTGAAGCTGTAACCTCCAGAACCTTGAAACTCAAGTGTATTTGGAGACAGGGCCTTTAAAGAGACAATTAAGATAAAATGCGGTCCCACAGACCGGTCCTAACCCAGTACACCTGGTGTCCTCACCAGGTCCAACATCCACAGCAAAGACTGCGTGAAGACACAGGAGAAGGTGGCTGTCTGCAAGCTGGATAGAGGCCTCAGAGAAAACCAGCCCTGCCAACATTTATCAAGGCAGCCATTAGCACTGTGAGGTAAGAAGTTTCTGTTGTTCAAGCCCCTGGTCCATGGACCGGGGAGGCTGGAAGACGGACCCCCCAAGCTCTGTATTTTCTACCTAGGGAGCTGTCCACATATACTGTTATGGGGAATTTTACATGATGACAAAATAGGGTAAGTACACAGCACAGTTTCTCCGTGGATGAAAAATGGCTTAGGAATATGTATATATCTAGACAGAATGTATACACAAAGAAGAAAGAAAAATATAGCAAAATATTTTCAGTGGTAAGATTTTTCTTTTCCTCCTTTTCTCCTTCTATATTTTCTAAACTTTTTGCAATGAATGCATATATTTCTTGTAGTGAGACAATAAGCTAATAGAAATCAAACTGCTTTCAAACAAAGGAGGTGAAAACCCCATTCCTACATGGTTCCTCTGTCAATGGGATAGAATCCAAACTCCTTACTTCAGCATTCAAAGTCCTTCACCAATGATCCTACCTCCCTACTTCCCACCTGCCTTCTTTTCTGGCCCTGTTCCTGCCCCATACACATCCTGTAAGCCTCACTGGCCCACAGGCCACTCCCTACAAAGGATGTCCTCCTCCAAGACCGGCATTTACTCCTGCTCAGGCTGGCGCCCAGAATGCCTTTCCTACCTGGTCTACCCTTGTGCACCCTCTTGGGCTTTTGGACACAGGTCAGACATCACCTCTCCCGGGAAGGCATCACTGACCTCCCTAGCTGCATCCCACAGCACCAAGGTCCATGCTAGCTCTTCCACACTGTAGCTGTCCAGGTGCTTAGCCAGGGCCTGTTTCCCAATCCCCTTGCATCTGGGGGGCGGGGCATGAGACCAGCTCTAGCCAATGGAACACAGGGGAGTGGCATATGTCACTTCTGTACCTATGTGTTGGAAAAGGGGAATGTGGCTTCCCACACCCTCCTTCTCAAAGAAAGCGTGGGGAAGCATGAGGAAGCAAGCAGATGAGAAGGGCGCAGATCCCTGCGTTACCCTGTGGAAGAGACCGCCGGCCACCTGGAATCATCTGCGATGAACTGTTATAGGATAGTATCTATGGTATTAAATCACTGGAATTTGGAGGGTTCTTTGTCCTTGTATTAATTAGCCCAGCAAGGATGTCCAACATTTTTTCTTTTCTGCTGCACGTTGTCTGGGGCCACACATTAAATATGCACACACTGACCACAGCTGATGAGCAAAAGAAAAGGTCTGTGCATACTTTTCATGATATCTGACACCACAGATAAGCAAAACAGTCCTCAAATAATCTGCATGTAGCTGGTGAACTACACTGATGAGAATTTGCCAGCAGCTGTAACAAACTTTCCAAATCACCACCCAAGAGGACATCCTCTTCCCTCAGAAAGTGCTCACCCCACTGTGCGCAACAGCTAGTCTAGGGGTGTCTCCCCAACAGAACACACACTGGGTAGGCAAGTAGAGTCTCACTCCACTGCCACGCCCTCTTCATGGGGAGTGAGACAAGGACTCGGCTGGGCACCAGGCCCACAGAGCACGTGACACGCATTAATTACCTTATTCTACACTCACTGCAGCCCTGAGAAGATGATGCTGCCATGTTCACCCCCATCTCAGACATAGTCACCTGGATGTGGCCTGGTTAGACAACCTGCCTGAGATCGCTCAGCTGGGAAGAGTCCTGAAGGGCTCTGGAAGGACAAGTGGGCAGCCCAGGCCTGAGTCCCAGGACCAAGAGACCCACCTGTCAGCCTTCCAGACCCACTGAGTGACTGGCTTCCAGGCACAGGTTAGGGACAGTGCGGATGACCCTGTAATCCTTATAAAATAAGAATGAATGTCTTCAGCAAGTCATTAGTCTGAAAACGGACGAGGACAGTCTAGATCAGAAGAGACTTAAGAGACAGACGAGCCCAACGCGGGCACAGGATTTCAAATCCTGGGTCGAACCGACCTTCATGGTTATAAAGACTTTTCTGAGATGACCGGGGACATTGATATAACAGGCCAGCACTTAGACAACAAAGACCAGGACTCGCTCTGTTAGGTGGGATAAGAAGTGCCCTGAACTTTCAGAGACACCTGCTGATGTGACAGTAAAGTGATAGGAGTCTTAGATTTGCCTAAAAATTCTTCAGCCAAAAGCAGGGGAGAATAAATGAATTACCTCAAAGTCTCAAGAGCAGCTGAAGCAAGAGGATGGGTTAGGAGCAACTCAATATGCTATTTTCTCTACTGCTGTACCTATTTTACAGTATCAAACCTTTTCTGAAATTGTAAAAAAAAAAGATCAAAAGCTAATATAAAAGTACCTCCTTTTTATTGGGATGGATGTAGTCTATCTTCATTATTTCACTTAAAACCACCTAAAACCTAGGAGGTCAGTAGTTCTCTCTCTGCTTCATAGTGGGGAAAGTGGTTCAGAGGCTAAAGAAGCTGCCAAGAACAGCCAAGCCAGAACCGGCTCCGAGGCCCCCAGCAGCAGCCCTGGGTCTCAGGAGGGCTGGAGGAGGAGGACACCGGGAGCCAGACAGCCCCACAGGAGGTCTGGGCCCGCAGTTCAGAGATCCCATCCCTGCTTGGGGCTGCACACACCCCAGCTGGGAACTTCTGTGCAGCCTTTGTTCTGCCTCAATGGGCCATTCAGCCCTGGGTTCTGTAGGACAAAGGCCTGGCTGTAGGAGGAAGGCAGCACAGAGCTCACAGGTGCCTTCTTATCCAGGCCGGCCAGCAGCTAACTCCTCCTGGGCGCAGGAAGAGGGGACTAAGGACACTGCCTGGGACAGGCGTTATGTCACTCTACACAGGCTGTTCCTCCTGCCCCAAACACACTAGAATGGCGTATCCAATGGCCCATCCCTCCATGGCTTGGGAATTCCACTTCCATGCCGAACCACCCATCCTCTGTAGACAACCACCTACAGCCACTGCCACCACCACACACCCACTCAGAGTGGAGGGGCTCTTTCCTCCTACTGACCCATCTTAATTGCCTTTAATCATTGCACAGCCAACCTGAGCACCAAGCTGGGTTCAAACCCTAAAACCCTCCTAAGCTCAGCACATAGTCAGAATAGATTGGGCCATCTGTCCCTGTCCTGTGGGTGCCCATCAATCAAAGTGGTGGTCAGGAGTGTGGTTCTGTGGTCAGATGACCTGCATTCAAAGCCCTGACAAATTCTGTCCCTTACAAACCATGTGACATTTGGCAAGTACACGAGCCCCAGTTTTCTTCTCTGTAAAATAGGGAGAGAATACACACATCAGGTCTTGTGAGTATCCAGTAAGGTGCAAGCAGCCTCATTTCTGATATACAGTATTACAGTATGTGCTCAGGAAACAGTGTATCAGAATGTGGTCCAGTGTTGGTGGCACCTGTGGCTCATTGAGTAGGGTGCCGACCCCATATACCGAAGGTGGCGGGTTCAAACCTGGCCTCAGCGAACTGCAACAAAAAAGTAGCCGGACGTTGTGGCAGCCGCCTGTAGTCCCAGCTACTCGGGAGGCTGAAGCAAGAGAATTGCCTAAGCCCAGGAGTTGGAGGTTGCTGTGAGCTGTGTGATGCCATGGAACTCTACTAAGGGCGATAAAGTGAGACTCCGTCTCGTCAAAAAAAAAAAAAAAAGAATGTGGTCCAGTGTTTGTGTTATAATAATTTAATCCTAAAGTCTTCATTTTGCCCAAGAAGTGTCTGTCTTTGCAGGGACTGAGTTAATGGCCACGGCTCTATGGGGCTTGCAGATTCCCCAGCAACTCCAGACCCTCTCCAGAGGCAGCCTGGTCTCTCAACCAAGACCCTGGGACAGAAGGATCCTCATTTCAAGATGGACACGGCCTAGCTGGTGTCCACAATGTCTGAGGCAAGGGGATGAGGGAGCAAACTATATATAAAGAGCAATCTGGGCTCAGGGAAAAGATGACATCACCAAAGCGGAGCCCAAGGGGCCTGGGTAGCAGTAAGTGTGTGAGCACCCAAAACAGAGATGCTTCCAGAAGAGCCTGAGAGGTGCATTCCAGGTGTTGTTGTACCTGGTAGTTGGGCAGCCTTTAATGCTGCTGAACCAACCTCTCTCCTCTCTTCCTGGGATTCTCTTGGGTCCATGACTCCACAGCCCTTATGTTTTTCCTCCTACTTTGGTGACCACCCCACAGTGTCACTGCTCCAGGTTTGTTCCTTGTCTGTCCCCCAAGTGCTGGTGAACCCTGGGGCTCCAGCCTCAGCTCTTACCCCCACCCTCACTTTCCCAGCTCCAGTGATGTGGGTTTCTTCTATGCCTAGCACAGAATGGGAGGCCTAGAAATATTTGTTGAATGAATGAAAGAAGGTCATGGCCTTGCTCTTCCACTTTGTATGTCCAGCACCTAACATCCCCTTGCTACACAAGGGGGAATCAGTAAATGTCTTTTGAACAAAAGAAAAAATGTTCAACCTCATTGATATTCAGACATGAATTAAAACAAATATTTTTCAGCTATGATTTTGCAAAGGTCAAACAAATTAGTCTGCCTAATGTCGATCAGCATGTAGTAAACAGAGACACTTTCTGAAGAATAATTTAGTGATACGTGTCAAGAACACTAAAAACGTTCACAATCATTACATAAATCCCAAGTATAAGAATTCTCTTTTAAAACTATTATTCCAAAACTGGGGGAAAGAATGGGATTAAAAGAGTCACACACAAACATCAGTGTTCGTGAGAAAGGCAAAAAATAAAATTAAGGGTGGCAACCCAAATCTCCAGCAATATGAAAGTGATTAATTCAACTACTGAATTATGACACATCTGTCATATTTATATCACAGGAATAACATGCTGCCAAAAAGAAAAGATGGCTACATACGCCTGTGCTGAGGGGCTTGGGGGAAGGGCTGAGATAACCAGTTACCCTTTCCCCTTCTAGGATTTGAGAATACACAGGAAAGATGGGCAAGATAAAAGTCAAAAAACCCTGCTCTATTAACGGTAACCTGGAGGGGAAATTGAGTTAGGGACCCCTACGCCGCCTCCCCTATTCTTGGGCCGGTGGAGAGAGGTAGGCCTGAAGTTTAGCAGACCCGAAAAGCTCCTAAGGTCTAAGGCTCAGCCTCTTGGGGCGGAACCTTTAAATACCATAATCCCACACCTAGGAAAAAGTTACCCAATGGCTGGCAGCCCTCACTATTTCCACCAATCACAAGAGCCAAGGTGGGTGGGAGGCGGGGCCAAAGTGCCAACCCACCTGGAGTTACCCCCTAATGCCTAGGGCAAAAATGAAAACCCAAGGACCCTGGCTCAAACGCCAGGGCAAAAGACTATGAAAGATTTATTGACATATTAAGCTCTTTCATGTCTTCCATGTCTTGTCATGGTGTCATCACCCAATTAGGCAAGGCCAATTTGAAATGTAAACATAATCATATTTACCTGGAACGTGGATGCACAACTCAGAGTTGCAAGTGCACTCTGCTCTTATCACGGCAGTGGAAACCTTAGGAAACTAACGCAACTGTTTTTATTTCACTTCTGCTTATGTGCGTGTTCGCCAACACTCTCTGGCCTTGGTTTCATGATCAAAAACGACCGAAAGGAAAAAGCCCTCTGAGTGCCCTGTTTTCCCTCTCCTTTGTCATCATTTTCAGCGTCAGTGATTGGCCCGTAACGGGCCATAATGAGGGGAAGAGAGGATCCCACAGGGTTCTTGGGTCCGGGTAGCTCGTATTTCTTAGAGGTCAGCGCTTGGGTCAGCAGTGCCCTGGAACATCAGTGGAGAGCATGGCCCCTGCTTATGCAGGCCAGACCAGGAGCTCAGGGACACACAAATGAACGAGGTAAGTGTGCTCCAGAGCTGCTGCCAGCCTTCTCCCCAGCCCCGCTACCCAGTGAAGACTCCGCTTACAAAACATGAGCTGCAAGATGAAATTTGCAATTTTCAAGATGGCAGCAGCAAAGCATAAACCCAAACATGGGGTTTGTCTGAGCATGAGGTCCTACATGACTACACAGGTGTACATCCACAAGGCCCTAGAAAACTCCAATACTCTCATACTAAACTAGAAAAGCACCTTCCAAGTAGTTTACACAGAGGGACTATAGCTTTTCTTAAATACAGACATGGAAGGAAATCTCACAAGTTGCTGACCGAGTGGGTCTCTGTCTAGTGGTCCTGTTTTTCTCATCTTCATGAGTCTCCTGTGGTCCTGTCCGCTAAGCACCTGCACATCACACAGCAGGCTTCCAGTCCTCAAGGCCTAAAAACACCTCTTACAAAAACATCCCTCAGCTCTAAGAGCTTTAAGGATAAAAACCAAAAGCTGTAGCAAGTAACAACAAGGAGATGAAGTGGAAACATTTTATTAGAATTTGATTTCCGTCGTCCAGAAAGAAAATAAGAAAAACCCTACTCTGTGACTGCACCAAGCTTTAAGACAAGGTTGATTAAAAATAAACAAGCTCAGTGAGTAGGGTGCTGGCCCCATGTACCCAGGGTGGTGAGTTCAAGCCCAGCCCTGGCCAAACTGCAACAACAACAATAAATAAATAAATAAATAAACAAGCTTCCCACTTACAGCGTGGGGTGTGGGGGCTGGCCTGGATAACAATAACCTCTTATATGTATGCAACTTTTCAATTAGAGCCTAGCAACCCAGGCCACTAAGCTGTCCAGGGAAACTGAGGCACAGAGAGATGGTATGATCAGATGGAGGATGCCCAACAGGCCCAGCCTCAGCTAGCTTCTCCCACAACCACTGAAATGGAGCCACACACGCTTGTAAATCCCAAAGGAAGCTTATATAAGTGGCATTCCCACATAGAAGCAAAAGGGACGAAGAATCTGAGTGGTCCACATCTGGATTTTTAAAATCCAAAGGCTAGCTTGCCCCGTTTTTCCCTAGGTCAGCACTACCAACTAATTTCCCCCTTCTTAGCTTCAGTTTCCCTGTGGGATAGGAGTGAGAGTTGGGCTATCCAGTCTGATGTAGTTCTCGGGGTTAGTCTACCTCTGGCTCCTGAAGAACAGTCATCATCATTTATTGATAATATTTACTGAGTGCTGCCTGTACTCCAGGCCTTGGGTTGGGCATGTGTAGACACAGAAAGTCACTTAATATCTTAAGTTTCCTGAGAATATTCCTTCCAACTAGAAGGGTGGAGAGTTCACAGACTAGATAAAACATCACGCAACTGCACATCCCTTGTTTCAGGTGATCTAAACAACAACCCAGACAATAAACTGAGGCTCTGAGAGACTCTGGGGCCTGTTCAAGATTATGGACCCTCCCAGACCCTGCCAGGAACCCAACACGAGATCTTATGGTCTCTCATCTGGCCAAAAATTCCTCCTTAATTGTGCCGAGGAGGGAAAACTGGAACTTGGCAACCTTGACTCAGGTGAAATAAAAGTTAAAAGAGGATTC
The DNA here is from genome assembly GCA_963573935.1 of Arctocebus calabarensis. Taxonomy (NCBI): domain Eukaryota; kingdom Metazoa; phylum Chordata; class Mammalia; order Primates; family Lorisidae; genus Arctocebus; species Arctocebus calabarensis. The sequence continues at coordinate 37,163 of CAUYON010059233.1, read as the reverse complement.
CTACAGCAGAAATTAAATAAAAGTCCCTCTTGGTTTCATGTATCGTGAGTAACAGCCTTCTGGTTTTCTTTTCTTTCTTTTTTTTTTCTTGAAACAAGAGTCTCACTCTGTCGCCCTGGCATCACAGCTCACAGCAACCTCCAACTCTTGGGCTTAAGCGATTCTCCTGCCTCAGCCTCCCAAGTAGCTGGAACTACTTGGAATAGCCACGATGCTCAGCTATTTTTTTGTTGCAGTTGTCATTGTTGTTTAGCAAGCCTGGGCTGGGCTCAAACTCACCAGCTTCAGTGTATGTGGCCGGTGCCCTACTCACTGAACTACAGGCACCAAGCCTGGCCTCCCTGTTTTCTGAATGAGCACTTGAGGCAGTGTAAGTTGGGGTGCTGATGGCTGCAAGGAACAGAGAGACTTGACTTTAAGTGTGTAACAATAAGAACATGTACCAGCTCTTGTAACTGGAAGCCCAGAAATGGGGTGGACATCAGGCCTGAAAGTCACAGTCAACAGTTGTCACTCACTCTCTGCCTTCCCCTCAATGATGTTGGCCTAATACTCCCTCATGGTGCCAGAATGGCTGCCAGCAACCATACAACTCCATACAACAGAGAAACCAACTTCCCCAAAGCTCTCTCTTCTTTCCTTTCAATCTCCAGAAATTGACTTGGTACCCAGTTAAGGGAGATAAGATTACCTTTCTATCTGTCAACTCTTACCAGGAATCACATGTGTTCTCCCTGGAGACTGGGAGGCTAAGTGTTGGGGATATCAGCTGTAACATCCAACTCAGGGTATAAATCTCGTTGCAAGCTGGGTCTCATACAGCACCCCCTCTCCAGAGTGAAAAACTGATGGTATTCATGGCACAAGCAGTTTAAAAGCTTAAGACAACTGCATGTGGTAGAAACTACCCACACACTGCATCCAGACTGGCCCTGGAGCTCCTGCCAAGCTTACCAATTTCTGAGCAAATCATTTTGCTCCTCTGAGATCCCCTTCATTCCCTCAACCATAAAATCAGCATAACTCTATGGGAATAAAGAGACTACCATGAAATCATATGGAACACGCACTGATGGGGCTTAGGGAATCCGCCTAATTTACATGGGTGCAAGAAGTACATGTGTCGACAGAAGCTGAGAGCTGAGAGAATTTGGGATTTTACAAGAGTCTTGGGGTCTCAAGTAAGGTTCCCACTGACAAAGATGACATTTGACTTGGGACCCAAAAGGAGGAAGAGTCAATCACAAGAAAGGCAGGAAGTAGGTGCTCCTCTAGAGGAAACAGTACAAATGCCCTGATGCAAGACGGAAAATGACCCACTAAAGAACAGCAAATGGACTGCATTATAAATTATAAGTGTCATTAATGAAATGCCTCTAATAAGTCATTATTAGCATAATCACTGATCGTCCATATTAGCATAATCCCTGATCATCCCAACAACTCTGCATGCGCAGCCATTAGTATCTCTTCTTTTATGAAGGGAGAAAGTGAAGTTCAGGAAGGTTTAATAACTTGTGTAAGGTTACACAGCAAGTGAGGAGTCAGAAGCAAGATTTTAACACAAGTCTGACATCCAAATTTGTGATCTTCCCTACGGCTCTGAGCATAAAATACAGCCAAGATGCCAATGTGAAAGTCTCTTTTTATTTGGGGAGGTCAGAATGGTCATATATTCTAATTATAATAATTATTGCTATTGTTTCCCTTGTCTGATCTTGTTCCTCTCTGCATTCCTAGTATCTGAGCCCTATGCTCTATACTCACGGCCATTCATCTGAGCCATGGGCAAGGCCAAGCCTTCGTTTCTTTACCTAAAAACGGGATAAGAAGAACAGGAGATCTTCTGAGAGGTTCCAGCCGGTAGGATACCCTTTGGCTGCCCATTAACAATGTATAGTTTCGGCTCGGCGCCTGTGGCTCAACGGGCTAAGGTGCCAGCCACGGTGACCTGAGCTGGCAGGTTCGAATCCAGCCCCCGTACCTGCCAAGCAACAATGACAGCTGCAACCAAAAAATGACCGGGCGTTGTGGTGGGCGCCTGTAGTCCCAGCTACTTGGGAGGCAGAGGCAAGAGACTCGCTTGAGCCCAGGAATTGGAGGTTGCTATGAGCTGTGAAGTCACAGCACTCTATCCAGGGTGACAGCTTGAGGCTCTGTCTCAAAAAAAAAAAAACAATGTATAGTTTCAATTTATCATCACCTTCACACCCGATCCCCACAGGACCCTACAAGGTTGGAGTTACTCCCATTTTACAGATGGGAAAACTGAGATGTGGTGAGAGGACAGACTCCCCTCATGGTCTCAGCTCCCCACAGAATACAGGCTACTCAAGGGCAGGAAATCTCTGTGTCCCCAGGGATATAAAGGGACTGCACTAGGTGCTCAGTAAATATTTGGGGAATGGAGATTAATAAGCGTGGCTCTGCCTGTGCACTTGCCCCTGCTGAGAGCTGGTGAATAAAGGAAAGAACGGGTGGGGATGGAAAGAGTGAGAAAGGAATTAATGTTTGAAAATGTCCACTTTAGGCTTTTTACTTTTTAGTCACAAAACGAGCCCAGAGCCCTAACCGTCATCCTCAGTGCAGAAATGAGAAAACAGGCTTCCTCCAGGAAGCCGGAGCAGAGCAAGCCTAGCGCCAGCAGAGCGACCTGCCAAGATCCGCCCGTGGCCAGAGCCAGGCCACTGGGGCACCTGCCAGCAAACCAGAGGCCTCTTTCAACCCTGCCGCTCAGCAGGCTGCCAGCAGAAAGAGCACCCTCAACACAGGCTGATCCTTCCCGGTCCTCACCAAGGCGGGCGACAAAGGCCCGCTTCAGCTCTCGCGCCTCCCGCTTCCCCAACGGGGCACAGCGTCACCCAGGCCCTGCCCAGCCCTGCCCCTCGCATCCCGCACAAACCCAGCGGCGGAGCATGACTCAGCGGTTCTCCTGCGGTTGCGGGAGCGGGAGCAGGAGCGGGGGACGGACCCTGGGCCTCCAACCGCCTGGGTCACACGCTCAGCTCCTGCCTCCCCGGCCTCCGCGGGCTCCCATACTCCTGGCCTCATTTCCGGCGGAGCCCGGCCTCACCACCGCTAGGCCCACGCGGCTTCCCCGGCACCGGCATCCACGCGCGCACTAGCCCGGCGGGACGCGGTGCCCGGGGCTCCTCCCATGGGGCAGTGTCTGTGCACTTGCCCCCTGTGGAGAGCTGATGAATATACGAAAGAAACCAGAGCAACCTCATGCTAGAAAGCCACAAACACTTCTGCAGCCAGGCCAGCAGCCCCTAGGAAGAAGCTACCGGTCGCTACCCCGGGGCAGGGCTCCAGCGCCAGTGGCTCCTCCACCGCGGCTCGCGGACACTCCGTGGCCAGGTCTCCCTGTTCCCTCCTTCCACAGGAGGCTCACTCGGTGAGCCCCGCCTGCGCACGGGAGCTGTCCCCACTGCTCCCTGGGCAAGGCTGGGCAGAGGGACCCCAGAAGTTCTGGGCTGTAAGAGAAGGGCGCTGGCCCTGTGGATTCCACCAGCCTCGGGTTGAGACTGGGGGTTGGCCGGGGTGGGCCTGTAGGGTCAACTTGGGGGATTTTAAACCGGGCCTGTTTGGGGTGGCACGTCCCACTTTTGAGGGGAAATCCTGAGAGTTGTCCCAGCTACCACTGCCTCAGTATAACTCACCAGGAATTAGAGACCAGACCAAATCGGTAGCCCTTTCCCTCCCACCAGGGGACCCTGCCTCTGGAGGGAAGATCTGGCAATGGTTGGGTTTTTTTTCTGGGTTCCCTTCTTCAGGGAGTGGGCAGCCTAGAAAATTCTGCGGGCTTTGGGCCGGGCAGAAATGGCAAATCCAGGATTTCTTCCCCAGATTATCACAGGCATGGCTTTTTAAAAAATGATGGCCAGGGCTGAAGCAAGACGCAACCTGGCCAGGGAGTGGACAGCAGCCTCCCGGAGCGTGGCGCCGAGGAGGGCGCTGCCCTGGCCAGGCGCTGGGCAGCTGGGTCTGTTGCCCTCGGGCTCCCTCCCTCCGAGGCCCAGAACGATTAGGGGTGGGGGGGGTGGGGGGACACGACACACATCGCGCGGTCCAAACCTTCGGAGGGCATTCGGTGCGACGGCATCCCCACGCCGCGGCGGGCCGGAGGGGGTCTCAGACAACACGTACGTTACCTTCAGTCACATAGCTGTGGTCCCGCAGGAAGCTGTGGTTAATTTTCCGCGTGTCCGTGTCCTCGCCCATTGAAGGCCGTGCCCGGTGCCCTGGGCATGCCCCGCCGCCACACACCGATGCAATCCGCAGAGGTCGCGCCGGGCGCGCGGGCCATGCCGCCGCAGCCTAGCAGGGGCGCGGGCCGCCGGGGCCCCGGGGGGCGGGCATCGCGGCGGGAACGGGCGGGGGTGGCCGGGGGCTGGCGCCCCGCTTAGGGGAGCGCGCGGCGGGCGGGCGGCGGCCGCGGGTTGGGGCGGGCCGGGGCCCGGGCGCGCATCCCGGCCGGCCCGTGCGCGCTGCGTCCGTGCGTCCGGCGGCGGCGGCTGGTGCCGGTGCGCCTGGCTGCGGCGGCGGCGGAGGCTGCGAGGGGACGCGCGCGGCGCTGCGCCGAGCGAGCCGGGCTGCGCGGGCTGGGGCGGCCGCCGCCGTGGCTGCCGCTGTCGCAGGCCCCTCCCTCGCGCCGCCCGCTCCTCCGCCCCCGCGGCCCGCGGCCTCCGAGCCACCCTGCAGGTGGAGCCGGAGCCCCAGCAGAGGCCTCGCCGCGGTGCTCAGGGCCTCACGGTGGGCGCCTTTGGTGCCTCGGTGCGCCTTGGGGGAGGGGTACTCAACTAAGCTTCAGGGGGAGGGACCTTGGGTGCCTAGGTGCTCCAATTGTCGAAGAGATGGGCAACGGGGGTCGGGGGGTGCAAGAAATGGGGGGTGAGGCTGACCAAAGACGGGGCTGGGAGGGTGGGAGTGCCGCTAACTGGGGCGCACCTGGAGATTGGGAGACGCGGGGGAGGGGAGGAGGGACGGTAGCCCCCTTCATTAGCAGAAGGGGGTGGGCTGAGCGAGTTCTTGGAGGTCTCCGGAGTGCAAAGCTGGGTCCCGGTGTAGAAGCTGGCGGGTGGGCTGTGGCGGTCACCACCCTAAAGGCAGAACTGGATGAAATGGCTGCAGGTGAGGTGGCTTCCTCCAGGCACAGCTCCAGGGTCTCTCCTCATGCCACCTCTCCACTTAACAGGTGACACAAAGTTACAGGAACACAGTTCTGGGGACACCCAAAGCCAAGCTGGAAGCCCAGGGCTGCTTCTGCCCAGCAGGAACTAGCCTTTCTTCCACACCCTAGCTTCTTCCCCCCCTCCCTTCTCATCAGTGTACCCCAGATCATACACAAGTACTTGGCACATAGTGGACCCTCAAAATACATTTGCTGCTACTTTGGTCAAGCTGTTACCTCCTCTAAGACAACCCTTGCCTGGTGAATCCCCTGTCCCAGGCACGGAGCAAGGCCCCAGCAAGGCTCAATAAAAAGTGAGCATGTGTGTGTGGGTGCTTCAGAGGCATCCGTGAAGGACCTTCCCGGGTGCTCAGCCAAACCTCCTTGCGAGGGGGGTGGAGGAAGGCTGGAGCTTGCCTTGGGAGGGGATAAGTGCAGGGAGGGGTGTCAATGAGGCTGCAGGGGTCTTTGGGTCCACAATGTTAAAGGGACTCATCCGTTCTGCAATTCCCCTCAGCTGGTTTCTGGGGAGCTCCAGGCAGGCCCCCACAGTGGAAACCGGAGAGTCCGGATGGTGCTGGGGCAGGGAAGATGGGGTTATGGGAAGGACTGGGAAAGGCAGACATGGATGCCCCCTGAGGTGTGTTGCTGGGGAGTGGGAGGGAGTTTTTGTGGTTAGAGCTGGATTTCATTCCATAGAAATGCCCAAGTGGATGTATAAAGAGGGGAAAGCCCCACCACCACCCCTGCCCGCACCCTAATAGAAAGGGCTGGATCTGGGAGGCTTGGGGCTCTGCCAGCACCTGCTTGCTCAGTAGCCCAGGACAAGCGCCCTGACCTGTCCCAAACTTAGCCTTTTCTCTGGGGAACAAGCCAGCAATGCATATCCCATTCAAAGGTAAATGCAGGGGCCCTGGGGATGTGCCTGTGGGGTGTCACTCACTTTCTACCTCATAGGAAGATGACTGACACCCACATCAGCCCCCCCCATCTTCCTGGCGTGCTCTCCTCTCCTTCCCACGTGTTCTGCTCACATGCCTCACACCTCACGTCCTAAACCCAGCAGTTCACTCTGTCCACACCCTCCTCACCTCTCTAGCTAAGGAGAGAAAAATAGCTCAGCCTCGGGCACTAGCAGACAGGCTGGGTCCAAGTCCTGACCCAGCGCAGGGCAAGCACAACCTCACCTGTTAAATGGACACGATGGCAGGAGTGGCCTCACATTCGGTAGGGCATGGCCCCTTTGAACCTGTGTTGGTATCACCACGCTGCGCCTCACCCTCCTGCATGCACCTCACCCTTCCCCTTGGATCTTGGGGACGTCCCCTCACCCATCCTCTGCATCTGTTAGTTCTGCCCAAACACCCACACCATGCTGGCATCAACTCATCTGCCAGACACCCTGGACCACAGCGAAAATGGCCCCACCCTGATGTGGCACAGCCATCTATACTTTCACTAGCTTCTGAGCCAGGCTGGGGACCCCAGAGCACTGTCCTCCCATTCTTCTCAATACTTCCACCCCCAATCAGAGTCAAGGCCCCCCCCCAACCTCCTGCCCACGGCCATTCACTCACACAATCACTGCTTCATCCTCTACATAGGACCTGTGCCTGCATCCCGGCACCCATCAGTGGATGCCTGTGCTCTGGACCCTGTCCCCTCCACCACCCTCTCTGTACAGACTCCTCACATCCTTCCATTCATTCATAGAAATGTATATTAAGCACCTACTGCATTTAGGCATATACCCAGAACCAGACTAGAGCAGAAAGCAAATGCCCCTGTGTCCATGGCATTGACCTCCTAGCGGGGCAAGATAGACAATAAGAAGTGAGCATGTGTATGGGGGTCGTGACGGGTGAAGAAGAGAAAGTGGGGTGCAGGAATGGAGATGCCTGGTAGCGGTGTTTCTTTCATAAAGGTGAGTGGAGAGGACCTCTTTGGCATCCGCCCAGATGCACCCCACAGCATAAGCCTACTCAGGTCTCTTTCACATTAAAAACTGTCCCCACTCCATGCCCCTTCTGGCCAGGGCCTTGGTCTTCTCCCCTTCACACCCAAAGTATCAAGAGGACACGCCTCATGCGCTGTCTCCGTTGCTCTTCTCCTGGCTCCTTATGGAAGCTTCAACTTAGCATCTCAGCACCATCTCACTCCCCCAACAAAAATAGGAAACTCTGGTCTCTCCAGGGGGTAGAATGATTTCTTGAGACAGAGTCTCACTCTGTCATCCACGTTGGAGTTTCGTGGCGTCACAGCTCACAGCAACCTCAAACTTTTGGGCTCAAGCAATCGTCTTGCCCACCTTCCAAGTAGGTGGGACAACACCAAGCTATTTTTTTAAAGATAGGCTCTCACTCTTGGTCAGGCTGGTCTTGAACTCATGAACTAAAGCGATCCACCTGCCTTGGCCTCCCAGAGTGCTAGAACTATGAGTGTGAGCCACCGTGCCCGGCTGTAGAATGACTTTCTTGTTTCCTCTCTTAGCTGACCTCTCAGCAGTTTCCACCCTAAGGGCCACCTCTCACCTCTGTGCCCACTTCTCAGCTGCTGTAAAAGTTCCACTCATTCCAGTGGCCCCAGCAACAGTACATTTCACTGTGCTTCTGTCCCCCTGCACCCTCCATTCATACCTTGAAGGCTTAACCCTCAATGGCACCAAATTTAGATGCAGGGTCTTTGGGAGGAGATTAGGGTTAGAGGAGGTAATGAGGGTGGGGTCTTCATAGTGGGATTATGCTTCTCATAAGAAGAGACGAGAATGGGCGGCGCCTGTGGCTCAGCGAGTAGGGTGCCGGCCCCATATACCGAAGGTGGCGGGTTCAAACCCAGCCCCAGCCGAATTGCAAAACAAAAAAAATAGCCAGGTGTTGTGGCAGGTGCCTGTAGTCCCAGCTACTCGGGAGGCTGAGGCAAGAGAATCACCTAAGCCCAAGAGTTGAAGGTGGCTGCGAGGTGTGTGACGCCATGCACTCCACTGAGGGAGATAAAGTGAGACTCTGTCTCTACAAAAATAAATAAATAAAATTTTTAAGAAAGAGAGAAGAGACCAGAATGCCATGAGGTCACGTGAGCACACAGCAAAGTGGTGGCCCCCTACAAACCAGGACCCCCAGCAGGACCCCAGTTGGCCAGAAACCTTGATCTGGGACCTTTCAGGCTCCAGAACTGTGAGAAAGTACATTTCTGTTGTTTAAGCCGCCTAGTCCAGGGTATTTTGTTATGGTAGCCCAAGCAGGCTAATGATACATGCACTAAAGTTTATTGTTGAACCCCCAGAACTATCACAGAATAGCACTTGTAAAACTACCACTTAAGTCAGGAAAGAGGGCACTGCCAACCTCTCAAGCTTTCCCTTACTACCCACTTTCTCCATGTATTGTGGACTGAATTGATCCCCAGAATTCACGTGCTGAAGCCTAACCCCCAGTGTGATGGTTTTAGGAGGTGGAGTCCTTGGGAGGTGAGTAGGTCATGAGGGTGGAACCCTGTAATGGGGACTAGTGCCCTTATAGAAAGAGACTCCGAGAACTCGTTTCCTCCCCCGACCCCCGTAACGTGAGGACACGATAAGAACATTTGTCTGCAAATCAAGAAGTGGGCCCTCGCCAGACATCAGATCTGCTGGCACTGTGAACTTGGACATCACAGCCTCCAGGACTGTGAGGAATAAGTGGCTGTGGCTTATGACATCCAGACTATAGTATTTTTGTTAAGACATCACCCCAAAGTAAGCTCCTTCTTAACTTCTCACGCCGTAGTTCTACTCACTTGGAGACTTTCTGTATAGAATCACAACATAGGAATGCTTTTGTATCTGCTTTCTTTTGCTCATCGTTACATTTCTGATATTTGCTCATTACTATTTACATATATACACACATATGTCTGTAACTGTAATTTATTCATTTTTTGTTGTTGTATACTCCATTGTGGGATGCACTGCGAATCACCTTACTGTCTATGACAGTGTTCTCAACCTGTGAGTCAGCTCGAGGCGTTAGGAAGGTTGAGAACCACTGGTCTATGGGCTTTGAGCTTGTTTTCTCAGTTTGGAGACTGCTGCAAGGCTCCTCTGCCTTAGCATCCAGGTGGAAGTGGTTCCAGGAACCGCTAAGGGATTAGGTCTGTGCGTGTTTCGCTTCAGGAATGGATGTCAGATAGTTTACTGGGTAACAGAGGAGAGTTCCTGTTTCTACAGAACCTCCTTCAAAGAGATACAGTTGTTGTCTGTGATTTTAGCGCTTCACACCTCTAGCACTGAGCTCTGCATCTGTCCAGAAACTGGGCCTGGCCATCCTGGTCAGCACTCAGGTTAGACAGGCACCATCCCAACTCCCTCGCCCTCACACATCGCAGCCTGTCCTCCTGCCAATCCTGTTGACCCTCGCTCACAGAACACTAACCCTTCCATCCTCGAACCGGCCTCCTCACCCTCATCCCTCCATGTGGCCCACGTGCCCTGTCCTGTTTCAAATGTTTCAAGGCTCTCAATCCAAAGGTCTTCACGATGTGGCCCCGACTTCATCACCAGCCAGTTCCCGGTGCCCCACGGGGTCCTCCTTGAACATCTTCCTGAGCAGAGCAGACCCTTCCAGACTCCATGCATCAGCAGACACCGGTCCCCCCACCTGGAACACCGTCCCTGTGTCTCACCTCTTCTTCATTTGGAAATAGCCTAAATGTCAAGATTAATGGTGACTCTGGTGGCAGCCAGCATTCATTGAATGACCACAGGGGAGGTCACCAGTGCTGACCACACTCATCCTGCATGTTGCCTCCTTCTGTGCTCAGGGGACATTGGCACGTCCCCATCCCTTTTAACATCAGCCATAGACCTGGGACACAGTTTGCATAGCATCGGGGGAGGAAAGTGCTAGTATCTGCTCTGAGATGGAGGTTTACGAGCCTCTGTGTGGCTTGCCAGAGTCTTTTATTTTTTCTAACTCAGGATCCTGAAAAAGTGCCCGTCAAGACAGATCCTCTGTCAGATCCTTAAATGACTACAGATAATAGGATCTGTAATTAGATGTGCAGGGTGAGGAAAAAACAAACATGTCATGTGCCCGGTCACTGAGATGTGTGGGTTATTTACCACCACAGCACTCACTTACCTATCCTGACTGCTATATCCCGCCCGTGTCAGATGGTGGCTAAGCACTTATGTGGTCTCATTTTGTCCTCAAACTGTAAGAAACCCACCTCAGCCAGAATGAACCAGGTTCCGTTGCAGCAATGCCCAGCCCTCCAGGAACGGCTCAGACAGCCCATTCCTCACTCACCCTGCGCGTCCACCACATGTTGGCTGCAGCTCTGGCCTCCATCATTACTCTCCAGGACCCTGGCTAATGGAGCAGCCCCAAATAAGTAATAGAACATCACTGGTCCAAGTAAGTCACACAAGTTCACAAGGGCAGGGAAGAACACTCCACGTCACATGGCCACATGACCTCGATAAAGCAGAGAAGTGCAATCTGCCTCCAGGGCAAATATTTTTCACCGTAACACCATCCACCACAGCACCCATGGTAGAAAAGAAAGCACAAGTGCTGAGTCATTCTCCCAAGTGGCAATGCTCAGATTTACCCAGGTCTGTGGGAATCCGGAGCTTACAGAAAGAGCCACACCAGCTGGTACAAATGCCACTGTTTCTCTCTGCGATCACCCAGGCCTCAGGGCTGAGCTTCCAGGCAGGTTTCTTGGCGCAGTTCATTCCACCACTTTGAACCATCTGTCTTACCTGGTAGAGGCTGGCAGTTAACAGTGCCAGCATGGACCTTTTCTCCAATGAAATGATAAGACAAAAATCCGCTTACCCCTACCCCAGTATAGGTCACCATGGTCCTGGGTGAAGAATGTCTTGGAATTCTGAAATATGCCCAGACCCATCAAATGATGAAGTCTGTGTGGAAGGGCCCGGAGCCATGGTCTGGCCCAACACTCACAAGGTTAGTGATTTTCTGCTACTGCACAAGTAATACTTACTAGCGATATAAAATTCAGAAATAAAGGAAAATAGGAAAATTATGGTCCTGAATCCAAATATAATTGCTAAAAGCCTTTTAGAGTATATCATTCTAGGGCCTTTTTAAGGGAGAGTTCAGTTTTTACATAATCATGGTCATACTTTATTTATTTATTTATTTATTTATTTTGTGTGTGTATGTGATTTTTGGCCAGGGCTGGGTTTGAACCCACCACCTCTGGCATATGGGGCCAGCGCCCTACTCCTTTGAGCCACAGGCGCCACCTATTAGCTCTTTTTTATTTAAATTTTTTTTGAGATGAGGGTCTCATTGTGTTGTCCAGGCTAGCCTTGAACTCAAGCAATCCTCCCATCTCAGCCTCTCAAGTCGCTGGGACCACAACTACTTGCACCACCATGCCCAACTCTGCTTCAGGAATTTTTCTTTAAGAAATGAGACCACATACATACAGCTAAAGTTCCTCATCTTAATCTTCCCTTTCTCTTCCCCAAAGCAAACATTACCCCTAATTGTTGTTTTTTTACCATTCGTGTTGTATTCTTTGATGCATATGTATGCATTATGCAATTTCATGTAATTTTGAATTTTTTTTTTTTTTTGTAGCGACAGAGTCTCACTTTATCGCCCTCAGTAGAGTGCCGTGGCGTCACACAGCTCATAGCAACCTCCAACTCCTCGGCTCAGGCGATTCTCTTGCCTCAGCCTCCAGAGTAGCTGGGACCACAGGCGCCTGCCACAAGGCCCAGCTATTTTTTTGTTGCAGTTTGGCCGAGGCTGGGTTTGAACCCGCCACCTTCGGTATATGAGGCCAGCGCCTTACTGACTGAGCCACAACCACCACCCCATAATTTTGAAATTTATATAAACGTGACCATATTGATCACATCATATTTCCAATTTTTTTTCCTAAGCATTATTTTCTCAGCTCTATCCTAGTTTCTTCATTTATCTTGAATGCCGAAGGAAAACAATCAACGTGATGCTGGAGCCTGGGCCAAGGACTTCCTCGCAAGAGCGGATTATTCTCACGTTTTCCCCACACTGTGTTCAGTGACGTCATGGAGGCAGCCAGAAATCAGCCATGGTGGAGTAGTTTACATCCCAGAAATCAGAAAACGCTACAAATGAAGGGTTTTATTCCCCTGGACAGCAGGTGGTAAAACTTCACCTGCAAAGCATTGACTGCGACTAATTTATTATTTCTCCCACCCTACCCCCGCCCACCTGGAAGGATAGTTAGGTTGATTCCAAACTTTGAGGATTTTCAAACAACGCTGTGGTGCTACCCGTTTGCCTATTTCCCTGGACCCAACAGTAAGGGTTTCCTAGAATGCACAGGAGGTGGGGAGACTACTGGGTCATGGGGAGCATTCATTCGGAAGCAAACATTCTGGTTTATGTACATACTTCCTACTTTTTGCCAAACAATTTCCACTTCTGCGCAGTGTATCACATTCTCAGGGACACTTGGAATAGATTTGAATTCATGTGGAGTAGGTGGGTTAGCTGAGATGTGGCAATTGCTTAATTTGTGATTCCTGATTCCATCAAGGTGGTTTGACTCTTCTTATTGGTTTCCTGGAGCGTTTATGTAATCATACTACTCGGCCTCTGCTTGTGTGCATAGAAACATTCTCTTCTTCTTTTTTTTGTATTAATTTTTTTTTTTTTTCTGGATAAAGTCTTTTTTTTTTTTTTTTTTTATTGTTGGGGATTCATTGAAGGTACAAGAAACCAGGTTACCCTGCAAACATTCTCTTCTAATTTGTTGCTTTTCTCTTAACTCTGTGGTACTTTTGTCCTAGAAAAGTTGATAATTTTGTTATAGGAAGTGTATCGATAGTTCCCTTTTCAGTATTTTGACTTTTACTCAGACCTCTTGTTTGATCAACACTTCTCTCCCCTCTGCCTTATAAAGGTCATCTGTAGAATGCCCTTCCTTTACATTTACATTTTAAGACACATGTTCAGAGCATTAGCTCATCAAAGTATGCTGTTCTGTTGAGGTAAGTAGGGATCTCATTATACATTTTTTCTGTATCAGTGGTTCTCAACCTTCCTAATGCTGCAGCCCTTTAATACAGTTCCCGTGGGTCGCGACTCACAGATTGAGAACCGCCGTTCTATATGAAGGCCCCAATATCCAAATCACTAATTGAATAATCCATCCTTTAACCACTGATTTATAACATAATGCCACTTCTCTTCCATACCAACTTCCCATATACGTGTGGGTCTATTTCTGGAGTCTCTGTCCTGTTTCATTGGTTTTTCCATATCAAGTAGATTAAATGACATGGTCTTTGCTTCTCTTCAAAATTGTCTTGGCTATGCTTGGACCTTTGTTATTCTATATAAATTTTCAGTTTTTCAGATCCCATTAAAAATTTTACTGGATTTTCATTGGAAGTGCAATGAGCATTTAGTTGACCAGGAGAAAATTAACATCTTTCTGATATTGAATCATCCCTTCCATGGATATGGTCTATATTTTTATTCAGATCTTCTTTCTTGTCTTTCAATTAAATTTCTTAATTTTTGTCATAATAATAATAGCAACCATTTATACAGAAGTTATTATGTGCCAGCTACATTGTAAACATTTTATATTTAACGTAATTAATCTAACTTCCCTATGAGGTAGATATTATTATTATCTCCTCTTTACAAATGAGGAAACGGAGGCACTTAATGATCAAGTAATTTAACCAAGTCAAAGGCCAGGCACAGCAGCTCACACCTGGTAATCCCAGCACTCTAGGAGGCCAAGGCAGGAGGATCACTTGAGCTCTGGAGTTTGAGACCAGCCTCAGCAAAGTGAGACCCTATCTCTATTAAAAATAGAAAAATTAGCTGGGCATGGTGGTGCACATCTATGGTCTTAGCTACTTGGGAGGCTGAGGTAGAAGATAGCTTGAGCACAGGAGTTCGAGGTTGCTATGAGCTAGGCTGAGGCCATGGCACTCTCAGCTCGACAACAGACTGAGACTCTGTCTCAAAAAAAAAAAAAAAAAATTACCCAAGTCAAGAAGCAATAGGGCGGTTTTTGTTTGTTTTTTTGGCCGAGGCCAGGTTTGAACCCACCACCTCCAGTATATGGGGCCGGCACCCTACTCCTTGAGCCACAGGTGCCACCCAATAGTAGGGCTATAATCTGAAACCAGGCTTCTCTGAACCACCAAGCCACTCTCCTCTACTTCCTCCATAAGGTGCTGGTACATCTTTTGTTAAATTTAATCTTAAGTACTTTATAGATTTTATTGCTCCTGCAAATGGTTTTTGTCCCTTCTTATAGGCCCTAGTTGGTATAGCTGTTCAGCAAGAATGCCATTGATTTTACCATGTTGTCTTGTGTCAAGCAATTTTGTTGAACTGTCATATGCTTCTAATAGTTCAAGAGCAGATTTTCTTGCATTTGCCATGTAGACAATCACATCATCTGCAATTAAAGACAATTTTGACTTTTCCTTGTCATTCTTCACCTACTTGCTCCTGGGTCCAGCTGGTTTTAATACAAGGGAGTATTAAACAGCAGTAGAAGTAAAAGGCATCTTTGTCTTTGGCCTAACAATGCTTTCAAAAGTTTTACTCTGAAAAATGTTCGTTGTCATGTTTTGATAGATGCTCTTTCTCAGGGTGAGAAAATTTCCTTCCTAGTTCTCTGAGTTTCCCAAGAATGAGGAATATTGAAATTTATGTAACGTAAATGCTTTCTTGTTTGGTTGCTTTCCTTTGCTGTATTTATTAATAAGATTATATAACTTTTTGCCTTTAATCTACCAATGGAGTAAATTAAATTAACAGTTTTGTCTTTAACCACCCTGGAATTCCTGGGCACCCTACATGGTCACAGCCCTAGCATGGTATAATCAGAGTTATAATCTCAGTACTTCCGAGACCAAAGCAGGGGACCCACTTGAGGCCAGAAGACCAGCCTGAACAATATGGGGAGACTCCCATCTATACAAAAAAAAAAAAAATTTTTTAATTAGCTGCCCATGACAGCATGTGCATGGAGTCCCAGTTACTTAGGAGGCTAAGGCAGAAGGACTTGAGCCAGGAGTTCAAGGTCACAGTGAGCTCTGAGGGTGCCACTACTCTAGCCTGGGCAACAAAGGGAAACGCCATCTCTTTAAAAAAAAAAAAAAAATAGAGTGAGCCATATTTGTTTCGCCTGTATTTTTATTTGAGTTTTCGCATCTGTGTTTAGAAGTTACATTGGTAAATAATTTTCTTTTGTTGCACTTTTCTAGCAAGTTTATATTAACATATAAAACAAGTTGAAACAATATTCATTTTATGATTTTATGATATAGTTTGTATATAATAGGGAACATCTTTCAAACTGTTTCCAGAGTGGTTATACCATTTCAAATTCCCATCAACCGTGAATAAGAGTTCTAATTTCTGGGCGGCTCCTGTCGCTTAAAGGAGTAAGGCGCTGGCTCCATATGCCAGAGGCGGCGGGTTCAAACCCAGCGCCAGCCAAAAACCGCAAAAAAAAAAACTTCTAATTTCTTCACAATCTTTCCAAAATTTGGTATAGTCAGTTTTCCTAATGTTAGTCACTCTACTTAGTGAGTGATAGTACCTCACTGTGGTTTTAACTCGCACTACCTTAGTGACCAGTGAAGTTGCTCATTTTTCCTGGGCTTTTTGCTACTTTTCTTTTTTTTTTTTTACAGTCTCACTCTTTGTTGCCCTTGGCAGAATGCTATGGCATCACAGCTCACAGCAACCTCAAACTCTTGGGCTTAAGCAATTCTCTTGCCTCCCAAGAAGCTGGGACTACAGGCACCTGCCACCTAACTCCCAGCTACTTTTTATTCTTTTTAGGAGACAGGTCTTGCTGTGGCTCAGGCTGGTCTCAGGCAATCCACCCACCTCGGTCTCCTAGAGTGCTAGGATTACAAGCGTGAGCCACTGTGCCCGGTCCTGCTTTTTCTATCTTTATATCATCTTTGGTGAAATATCTGTTCAAATTTTTTGTCCACTTATTAATTCGGTGGCTTCTTATTGAGTTTTGTCTTTTTTTTTCCTTTTAGCTCATCTGCCATAGATGACCTAAAGAATTATTATTGAATTCTGGAATTTTTTGTATATTCTTGATACAAGCCTTTTCTCAAATACATGCTTTGCAAAGATTTTCTCCAAGTGTAGCCATCTTGCTTTGGGTGTCATATCTAAGAAATCTACACTTGATCTTAGCCAAAAACCTGAGATGTGATTCTAAGAAATCTTTGACTCTCTCAAGGTCACAAAGATTTTTATCCTGTTTTCTTCAAGAACAGAGATCAGCAGACTATAGCCTGGAGACCAGTTGCCTGTTTTCATAAATGAAGTTTTACTGTAATATAGTTATATCTATTTATTTATTTCCTATGGCCCCCTTTGCACTAAAATGGCAGAGTTGTATAGTTGTAACACAGACCATGTGGTCCACAAGCCTAAAATACTATCTAGTTCTTTTTTTTTCTTTTTTTTAAATAATTTTATTAAATCATAATTGCGTACATTGGTGCAATCATAGGGCAGAATGTGCTTCATATACAATCAGAAATATTTTGATCGTACTGTTAGAGATAGCCTTCACAAGAAAATGTTTATCACTTCCTCTTCTAGACGTTTCATATATTTAAGTTATGCATTTAGATCAATGATCCATTTTAATTTTTGGATATGGTGAAAGATATTGACTGAAGTTCATTTTTTACACATATACAAATGTTTTAGCACCAATTATGTAAATATGCTCCACTGAAGTACCTTTGGATTTTATCAAAATCAGCTGTATCAGGGCAGCGCTTGTGGCTCAGTGGGTAGGGCACCGGCCCCATGTACCAAGGGTGGCGGGTTCAAACCCGGCACCGGCCAAACTGCAACAAAAAATAGCCTGGCAAAAAACAAAACAAAACAAAAAAAAAAAAATAGCCTGGCATTGTGGCAGGCGCCAGTGGTCCTAGCTACTTGGGAGGCTGAGACAAGAGAATCGCCTGGGCCCAGGAGTTGGAGGTTGCTGTGAGCTGTGTGATGCCATGGCTCTCTACCGAGGGCGATAAAGTGAGAATCTGTCTCTAAAAAAAAAAAAAAAAAAAAATCAGCTGTATCAGCTGCCATGTAAGTGTGGGTCTATTTCTGGATTCTGTATGCTATTCCATTGATCTGTTAACCAATACTATCTGTATCAATGACTGAAACCTTATGATAAATCAGATTGTGTTAGCCCTCCAACTTCATTCCTTTCACTTTCTTTAAGAAAAAAAAAGTAGGGAGGATGGGTGGAGAGAAGGTAAATGGTGGGATCACACTTATGGTGCATCTTAGAAGGGGACAAGTGAAACTTACTAAACGCAGAATACATATGTTTTTATACAATAACCAAGAAAATCCCATGAAGGTTATGTTGAACAGTTGGATGAAAATATTTCAGATTGTATATGAAGCCAGCACATTGTACCCCATGATTGCACTAATGTACACAGCTATTATTTAATAAATAAAAAAAAGTAAAAAAAAACAATAAACAAAAGAAGTCTGTTCAGATATCATTTGTACTGGGTTGAATTATAGATCAATTTAGAGAGAATTGACATCTCAGCATGTTGAGTCTTCCAGTCCACTAAAATGATCTGCTTTAATTTCTATCATCAATTTTTGTAATTCTCAATGCATTAGTCCTTCACGTCTTTTGTCAGACTCATTCCTCCCCATCTCAGATGTAAACGGTAGTTTTTAAATGTCAGTTCTGATTGACCTTGTATCTCACAAACTTGTTAAACTTGTTTATTAATTCTGATAGCTTTTTTGTAGATCCTACTGGATTTTCTACATAGATAGTCACGTCATCGGTGAATAAACACAGTTTTGTGCCATCCTTTCCAATCCAAACATCTTCTCTTTTTCTTCCTGGCTTTATTGCACCTGCTACAACTTCCAGGACAATGTGGAAGAAAAACGGTGCAAGTAGACATCTTTGCCTTGTCCCCCATCTTAGGAGAAAGGATTCAGTCTTTCACCAGTAAGCTGCAAGTTCTCTCAGATCCTCTTTATCAAGTTGAGAAAATTCACTTCTATTCCTACTTTCTTGAGGGATTTTATCACAAATAGAGGCTCTGCTTTGTCAAATGCTTTTTGTATCTATTGAGGTGATAGCATAGTGTCTCATTAGTTAATTTGGTGAATTACATTGGTCAACTTTTTTTCACATATAGCTTAATATACTTATTTACAATAGTATGTTTCCATTCTTCCCTCCCAGCCTTTTTGCTATTGTTATCATACATTTTACTTTTATATATGTTACAAGCCTCACACGACATGGTTATTATTTTTGTTTCAAGAGCCAGCTATACTCTAAAGACATTAAAATAATAAGAAAAAAATTACATATTTGCCTATGTAGTTACCATGACTGATGTTCTTTATTCCTTTGCATAGATCCGTATTTCCATTTGGTATCACTTTTATTTTGTTTAAAATACATCCCTGAACATTTATTGTACTGAAGGCCTGCTAATGGTAAATTCCCTCAGCTTATATATGCTGAGAATTTTTTATTTTGCTTTTATTCCTGAATGATGTTTTTCTGACTATGAATTCTAGGTTTACTGGTTTACTATTTTTTAAATTCAGAACTTTATTTTTTTTTATTAAGTCATCAACACATAGATCATGTATACACTGATGCCTTTATGGGGTACAATGTGCTGATTTTATGTACAATTAGGAATACTTACATCAAACTAGTTAATATAGCCTTCACCTCATTTATTACTTAATTATTGTGCTAAGACATTTATACTCTATACTTAATGGATTTGACAAGTACCCTTGCAATATGCACCATAGGAACAGTCCCACCGTTTACCCTCCTTCCATCGAATCTCCCCCATCCCTTCCCATCCCCCTCCTCTTCCCTCCATCATCTTGGGCTATAGTTGTGGTTTATCTTTCTTGTGAAAGTGTGAGTGATTATAAATTGGTTTCATAATAGTACTGAGTACATTGGATACTTTTTCTTCCATTCTTGAGATACTTTACTAAGAAGAATATGTTTTAGCTCCATCCATGTAAACATGAAAGAGGTAAAGTCTCCATCTTTTTATAAGGCTGCCTAATAATCCATGGTGTACATATACTATAATTTGTTAATCCATTCATGGGTCGCTGGGCACTTGGGCTTCTTCTATGACTTGGCGATTATGGATTGAGCTGCAAAGAACAATCAGGTGCAAATATCTTTGTTGTAAAGTGATTTATGGTCTTTTGGATATGCATTTAGTAGAGGAAATGCAGTGTCAAATGGCAGGTCTACTGTTAGATCCCTGAGTATTCTCCAAACTACTTTCCAAAAGGAATATATGTAAGGAATAGTTTACATTCCCACCAGCAGTGCAGAAGTGTTCCCTTTTCTCCGCATTCATGCCAACATCTGTAGTTTTGGGATTTTGTTACATAGGCTACTCTTAATGGTAGATTTACGTTTCTCTGAGGATTAAAGATGATGAACATTTCTTCATGTGTCTGTAGGCCATGCACCTGTCTTCTTCAGAGAAGCTTCTGTTCAAGTCTCTTGCCCACAATGAAATGGTAATCACTTGTTTTTTCTTATTACTAAGTTTGAGTTCTTTGTGGATTCTAGTTATCAAACCTTTGTCAGAAACATAACCTGCAAATATCCTCTCCCATTCTGGGGACTGTCTGCTTGCTTTACTTACTATGCTCTTGGCTGTGTAGAAGCTTTTTAATTGTATTGGATCCCAGAAATGTATTTTTGGTGTTGTTTCAACTGCCTGGTGGGGTCTTCCTCATAAATTATTCTCCCAGGCCAATTTCTTCAAGAGTTTCCTCTACACTTCTCCAAGAATCTTTATAGTTTCATGTCTTTAAATCTTTTATCCAGTGAGAGTCAATTTTTGTTAATGGTAAAAGGTATGGGTCCAGTTTCTATCTTCTACAAGTCACCAGCCAATTCACCCAGCACCGTTTGTTAAATAGGGAATCTTCCCCCAATTTATATTTTTGATAGGCTTGTTTAAAGACATTGTCCCACTGCCTTCTCATTTGCATCATTTTCTATAAGAAATCTGCTGTAGGGTGGCACCTGTGGCTCAGTGAGTAGGGTGCCGGCCCCATATGCCCCATCCAAAAAAAAAACTGCAAAAAAAAAAAAAAAAGAAATCTGCTGTAATGCTTATCTTTGTTCCTCTGTATTTAACATGTCCTTTCTTGCTCTCACACCTTTTCTGGGTACTTTAAATTTTCCTCTTTATTACTTATTAGTGAGTAATTGAATGATGATGTACCTGCATGTGGTTTTCTTCATTTTTATTGTGATTGGGGTTCATTGAAATTCTTGTAACTGTAAGTGTATAGTGTTCATCAGATTTGGAAATTTGTCAGCCATTATTTCTTCAGGTATCTTTCTGTTCCTTCCCCTCTTCCCTTCAAGTAACCCCAATTACTTGCAGTATGCCTGTAGAAGTTGTCTCAAAACTCTGAGAAAGTCTCCAGGTCTTTTAAAAAAATTCTTCTTCTCTAGTCTTTTTACTCTGTACGTTTCCTTTTGAATAGCTTCTGTTTCTGGCTTCAAGTTAACTAATCTTTTTTTCTTGTTATGCCCTCTCTGCGGTTAATCTATCTGGTGTGTTTTTCATCTTACACATTGTAGTTTTCACTTGCAGCAGTTTGAGTTAGGTCTTTTTTATATCTACTGCATGTTCAATCTTTTACAGCATTTGGAAAATGGTTATAACTTTTCTCATATCCGTGTCTACTAATTCTAACATCTGTGTCAATTCTGGCCAGTCTCAGTTGTCGGCTTTTCTCCTCATTGTGGGCTGTCTTTTCTTACTTCTTTGCACGGCTGGTAATTTTTTCCTGGATACCAGGTGCCGTGACTTTTACCTTGTTTATTCTTGAGCTTTGTTCTGAGATATAGTCAAGCACATCTCAGTTTGATCCTTCCAAAGCTTGCTCTGATGATTTGCTAGGCATCTTTGGAGGAGTTCTCAATGTAGCACTAATTATTCTCCACTACTAATGCAAGACTTTCCTGAGCAGTCTACCCACTCCCTGTGAACTACAGGGTTTTCCAGGATGGGTTTTGAGAGCAGGCACAATTTCTGACTGTGTGTGCTCCAAACATTGCTTTCTTGGGTCCTTTGAGGGGGGTCCTTCCCTCACTCTGGGTAATTTCCTCGCACGCAAGTGCTGATCAGTACTCAAGTGGGGCCTCTGCATATTTCTAGAGCTCTCTTTCTTTGCAGCTCTCTCCTCTCCATTAGTCCTCCCTGTGAATTCCAGCCACCCTGCTCTCCATAGACTTTCTGCGCAATCTGCACAACTCCAGGGTTCCAGCAAACTCTGGCTGCTCGCATCTCCCTGCAGTGTGGCCTCATCTTGTTTGTTTCTCATCTCTCAGTGATCATGTTCCTTCACCGATACCCAACTGCTTGGAAACCACTGTTATATATGTTTGGTCTCCTTTTTTTTAGTTGTTTCAGGTGAGAAAGTAAGTCTGGTCCTTATTACTCCATCTTGGCCAGAAGCTTGGCAGCTACATTTTAAGCTTTGAGTTGTCCTTTCACACTGGGCTTCAGGTAAGGTGGAGGGGGAAGCACCTCCCTTTCCTCCTCCTCAGCAGAGAAGGAATTCCCAACAAAGCCCTCCCCACCCCTACCCACCCTGACTGCCTAGAGGGGGGAGGAATCCTTGGGACAAGCTTTGACAATTTTATTTGAAAATCTGTTTCTTCATCTGGTTAATCATTTTAGTGTATCGTATTTATTTTATTTTATTTCTCAGTGCGAATTAAAGGAGATCATAAACCCAGCGCCTGGCACACTGCAGGTGCTTAGAGAGTACATAGAGCCCCTAATTTTTTCAGATTCTGCCAGCCCCCCACCCAAATAAGTGAGTCAGTCCTTGATAGATTGGGGTGCACAGCACAGCACCTGTTCTGTCACATCCTGTAAGACAGAGCCCCCTTTTAGCACATGACTTAATCCATCCACTGTTTCAAACGTAACACCGGTGAGAACTGGATGGCGCCCCTTCTATCCCATTTATTGGATTCAAGCAAAATAAATGGGCACAGAGCTAATCCCTTCCTGAAGCCAGCCCTGGGGAAATTTGGAAAACAGGCAATTAAGCGTGATCGAGCAGTTTGGCCCTGGAGGGAAATGACCTGGCCTCCACATTGCTCTCTGGTGATCAATAATTCACAGCCCTTGCTAGGCGAGTGTGCAGCCTCCACTCTCTCCCCTCTGGCCACTCCTTTCGAGTGGGCCCCACGTCTGGGCTGGAGCCAGCATGTCAGGAAGACACCACGTCTCCATGCCTCCTGAGGGCAGGTTTCAGGGGGCTCAGTGTGGCAGCACAGAGCCAGAACACCAGTTCTTCATGCACAAAGTGGGGACTGCAGCAGATGGGACCCTACACAGCCGATGTCAGTGAGATATCACTCTTCTTTCCCACTGGCATTTCCCAGTCCTCTTCTCATGACACTTCCCCTATGGAGCTTTCCTTGATTTCTTACTTCAGTGCTTGAAGTCATCAGTAAGTCTTACTGCATTTATTTACCATTCATTCATTTAAAAAGGATTCATCACCAACTAAGCATCAGAGACATTGGGTCAGAAACCAATAGGTAGCACCCATTCTTGCTCTCAAGAAACCATGGTGGCACCTGTGGCTCAAAGGAGTAGGGCACCGGCCCCATATACCAGAGGTGGTGGGTTCAAACCCAGCCCTGGCCAAAAACTGCAAAAAAAAAAAAAAGAGAGAGAGAGAGAAACCATGGTCCTGAAGTACAGATGGACAGGCAGCCAGATGTCACAGACAGATGGGGAAACATGATCACAAACCACACAGGCCACATCCCCAAGAGTGAGGCCCGCCATCCTCTATTCCTGCTGCCAGTTATGTGTTCCAGGGAGAGGGACAGTGTCACAATGTCAGAGCACCCACACATCCCTGCAGCCCAAGAAGGGACAGTAGCCCTGAGGACAGCTCAGGGGGAGCCTCGCTCACACCCCAGGCACTGTGCTAATGCCCCTGGTGCATCTCTCCTCCTCCAAATCCCATTGGCAGGAACTCTTAGCATGTCCCTTTCACAGATGGGAAAACAGAGGTTTAAAGAGGCCCAAGAGGCCCTGCTGGTCACACAGGAGCAGCAGATAAGACCTGCGCCTGGGCAGCTGGGCCCCAACCCTTGCCCAGTGCTGAGTGTGGGGCCCTGCCCTGCCTACACCTCCAGTTCTAGCCGCACATCCTCAGCCCCTGCCCAGCTTAATCTCCTTAGCACCTGTCACTGACATGTATGTTTTACTGACTTCCCGTGGTTTGTGTTTGTTTCCCCACTGTAAGGTCAGCTCCCAGAGGGCAGGGGGATTGCCGGTTATGTTCACTGCTGTGAGGACCCTCAGTGCCCGACTTGTAGCAGGAGCCCCGGCATATTTGTGGGATGAACTGGTGGATGGATGGATGATGGGGAGGCCAGAAAGTGACTCAGTGGACATTCCTTGGACCCACCCCTCTCCCCAACATGGCAGTGCCCCCACAGGATGGTGGCACAAGCTGGCCACTGAGGTTTAGCCATAGGGAGATGAGCAGGCTGGCTGGAGCCGGGGCCATTGGGTGGTGGACCAGGTACCAGGCCAGACATCCGTGGGGGAACCAGAGAGTCCAGTCCAATGAGGCTGTCAGAACTCAGAGGGCCTTGACAGCCAGGGAGGTGGCGACAGTTCAAACAGGAGGGCATCTGGGCCGACCTCGGAGCAGGACATGGGAGGCAGCCACAGCTGGACCGGGCTCTACCCACTGGCCCTGCTACAGAGCCTATGTGAACCCATGTCCTCCAGGGATTGGGGCACAGGGACAATGAGGAGGCCTATCGGGATTCTCTGACTGCAAGGGACAGAAAGCCACTGAACTAGCTTAGCCACAAAGGGGGGCACAAACCTTGGGAGGTGGGGGCAGTGGGCCTGGGCCTGGGACTCCACGGACACCCTGCCTCTCCTCTGTTTCTTCCTCAGGATGGGCATGGCCAGCTCCAAGTCCAGTGCTCACAGCAACTCAGCTAGAGCAGGACAGCGCCTCCCACCAGGGGCAGGAAACTGCTCTCCACTGGATCAGCCTCTGCCACCTCTGACCAACTCCTACAGCAGGAAGGTCCAGTCTTTGGCCTTGTCCAGGGTCATGGTGCCAAAATGGGGTAGGTGGGGAGAGGATATTACAAGAACCCTTGGCCCACTTCTGGTTCCAGCAGTAGCTGCAGTGGACTGTCTACCAGGCCACCTGGCGCCAAGCCTCACCTCGGGTGCCCTGGCATCCTTCTGCGTTCTTCTCGGAGGCCTTGCCCATGCCACTGAGGCTTGAGCACATCACGTGCGTGCGAAAGCCATTGTCCCTGAGACTCTCGACCAATTTGATCTGAGACTCCCTGGAGAATTGCCACTTCCTCCCTATCTTTCAGGGGTCACTTCTGAAGCCTTTTATATACTCCTGGATGGACTAGGGTCCCCATTCCCCATAGCAGGGACCCAAATAATGTCCCCTAGGACCTCATCCCAAATAAACTGCCTGCACCCCCTACTTGTCTCAATCTCTGCTTTCAGGGAATTCAGAGACATCATGGAGGGGCCCCTTGGACTTTAAGATACATGCAACAGGAGACAGGTGCAAGCCGGCCTCTGTCTGCAGGCCCTGAGCCCTAGGTATGTGGCTGGACTTTGGAGTTAGGATTCTGACCTGCAGTAATAATGATGTTCTCCAGGGGCCCAAGGACCCTGTAAGATCTGCATTTCCTCCCCAACCTCCTCCACACTGGCCCCTGCCTCAGGGCCTTTGCACCTGCTATTCCCTCCCCCTAAACTGTTCCTCCCCCACATACCTGCCAGGCTCAGTCCCTTGCTTCCTTCAAGATTTTGTTCATTTTGTTCAAATATGACCTTCATGATGAGACCAACCAGGTTCCCCCTGCCCACGATTGCAACCAGCACCCCCTCATGCTCCAACTCCTGCTCCCCCTCATGGACTGTGCTTTTTGCTTTTTCCACAGCATTTATCTCTTTTTTAAGAACATACGACATAATCTGCTCATTTATCACCACTGTTTATTGTCTGTCAGAATGTGGGCTCCCTGGGGCAGGGGAAGGGGCTGGGGGCTTCTGTCCCCTTCAGGATCACGTCCCAAGCAGGGTACGCAGTGGCATCAAGACATGTTCAGCAAGTGCCTAGTGCCGGGGAGAGGCTGGCGCTGTTAGTAACATAAAACAGGCATCGTGAATCCCGACCACGAAGACGACACGTGCATGCATGCGTGCAGTGTACGAACAGGAGTGCATGAAACCCGACATGCACCAAATCCATTTACTGCAAAATAAAAGACAAATGCGCGCTGCTGCCTTCTGGAAGCACAGCCCGTGTCAGCAGCCAGCTCTGCATGCTGCTGTCCAGCATGCCCTTGAAGGACAGTGACCACAGAGCAGGCGAATGCCCCGGCTTCACTCTGATTGCTTCCAACAGCCCCTGGTCCTCCGGGTGCATTCCCACCCTCCCCAGCCCCCACCCAGAGTAATGGTTTTCTCTTTCTGCCGCCTCTTTGGTTTGGGAGCAGCAGCTTTAAAATCACACCAGCCTTGGTTACTCTGTTACCTAGCAACAGCCGTAAATCAACAGAACATGCTGGAATGATAAGGCAAACCTCCCAGTCATTAGGGGCGTTGGCCTTTCTTAAACCACACATGTTCCTTTGCCTCATGCCTCGGCTGCACCAGCTTCCAGCCTCCTGACTTCACAGAGTACCTGGCTTTGCACATTTTTAAACCACTTCATGTGGTTCAGCATGAGTCTTTTGCACTTTCTTGGCACCGTGGCCAGTGCCCAGGGCCAGGGCCAGGCGGACTCATCTGACACAGCAAGACCCTGTCCATCTAGCCTGGACATCCCCTCCCGGCCCTAAAGCCAGGGACCCAGGGTGGCCCTGCAGAGGGTTTGGACACAGGGGACCTCAGCTTCTTACCGCAGCCTTCATGTTGGACCTTATAATGCGTTCACTCCCACTCTCCTTCTGCAGACAAGAACAGAGCACTCCCCATGCACCAGGCCCTGGCCTCCCAGAGGGAGGGGGTGCCAAATATGGCAGGACACAGCACTGAGCAACACTGACCCCCACCCACCCCGCAGCCCAGGGCTGCCTGGGGCAGGCTCGGTGCCAGAGAATCAGGCCGCAGGAGACAAACTATGTTTCTAACTCAGGGAGCTCAAGTGGAGGCCGGCAAGTACACAGGGCGCCAAGTGGCACATGCAGGTGAGTATGGGGGGGACAGGGCCACGTGACCCATCAGGAGCAGGAAGGGTCAGCTGAGACCAGGGCACATGGGCATCTGGGTAGACGGCAGAGCACCCAGCCCCTTCCTGGAGCCTGGCTGGAGAACAGGGGTCACCGCCCAGGGCAAACTCAAGCCCTGGACAGGACTCCCAGCAGCTGGGGGGGGGGGCTGTCAGGGCCAGGTGAGTTGGGAGGGGGCTGAGGAGGCTGCAGCCCTGGCCAAGGTCGTGGTGGCCTGGCCGGGGAAGCCTCCACAGGAAGGAGGTAGAAAGGACCCTGTTGTCCCAGGGAGGAGAGGAGGGTAAGTTGGTGGGTATGGCACCCTGACCCCCACCCCACCCAGCTGACTTCCCCGCCTGTGCAGTCCTTCCTGGCACAGGACTGCATGGCCCCCACGAGATGACAGTGGGTGCTGGGACGAGTGTCACGTGATTGCCCCCAGGATATGGGTGGGCCACTCCACAGCCCAACCAGTCAGCCACACCTCAGCCCACCCAAGGGACAAGTGTCAGTGTAGCAAATGCCACAGAACAGCCAGGAGACCAGGTCTGGGCCCCAGAATGCAGCTGCAGAGGGCAAGACTAGCAACTCTGTCCCTGGAAAGCAGGGACAACATGCAGGTGCTGCTGGGTCACCAGTTCCCAGCATGGTGCC
This sequence comes from Arctocebus calabarensis, assembly GCA_963573935.1. Taxonomy (NCBI): domain Eukaryota; kingdom Metazoa; phylum Chordata; class Mammalia; order Primates; family Lorisidae; genus Arctocebus; species Arctocebus calabarensis. The sequence continues at coordinate 10,012 of CAUYON010059233.1, read as the reverse complement.
TGGCACTCAGAGGGGCTCAGGACCTGGTGTTGGTGCAACGGCTGCCGGACAGCACCTGGGATGAACCACGTCCCTACCGGCGAGGGGACAGGCAAGGGGTCAGATCCCAGTTCATCAGGCTCTGCCAGAGAGTTTCAGGAAATGCCAAGTCAAAGTGAGAGAACAGAGATCACAGGTCATGGAGCCTGCCCCAGCTCAAAGACACCAAGGCACTTGGAAACAGCCGCTGGCTGGGAGGGAAGGAAGGGTCTGAGGCCAGGCCCTCCCAGCTTCTCCCACTGATGAGTTCCTGGGGCTGCCACAACAAATGACCACAAACCTGGTGGCTTAAAACTACAGAAATTTTGTTGTTTTGCAGTTCTGGAGGCCAGATGTTGGAAATGGGTCTTACAGGGCTAAAATCCAAGCATTGGCTGGCTGACGCCTTCTGGGGGCTTCGGGGGAATCCATTCCGGGCCTCCCTCCCAGCTCCAGGGACCCATTGACTTGTAAACACATCACTGCAGTTTCTGTGTCTCTCTAATCTCCCTCTTTTCTCTTGTAAGAACACCAGTCATTGCATTTAGGGCAGTGGTTCTCAACCTTCCTAATGCCGTGACCCTTTAATACATGTTGTGGTGACCCCCACACATGAGGAGCGGTGTCTCGGTTCCTAAGACCATCAGAAATACGTGTTTTCTGATGGTCACAGGTGACCCCTGTGAAAGGGGAAAGGGTTGTTCAACCTCCAAAGGGGACGTGATTCACAGGTTGAGAACCACTCATTTAGGGCCAGATACCAGACAGCGTAACCAGGATGATCTCATTGAGAGATCTTTGCTGCCGCAGAGACTCTCATTTCTAAATAAGATCACAATCATAGTTACCAGACATTAAATCTGGGACATATTTGGGTGGGTGGAGCAAACCCACCTAACCCTTTATGTAGGAAAAGAAAATTTCAACTTTGCAAGGAAAACATTTGTAACAAAAAAGAATCATCTCGGCTTGGCACCTGTGGCTCAACGGGCTAAGGCACCAGCCACGTACATCTGAGCTGGTGGGTTCAAATCCAGCCCAGACCTGCCAAACAACAATGACGGCTGCAACCACAAAGTGGCCGGGCGTTGTGGCAGGTATCTGTAGTCCCAGCTACTTGGGAGGCGGAGGCAGGAGACTCGCTTGAGCCAGGAATTGGAGGTTGCTGTGAGCTGTGATGTCACGGCACTCTATCCAGGGTGACAGCTTGAGGCTCTGTCTCAAAAAAAAAAAAAAAAAAAGAATCATCTCAGAGCAGTGCCTGTCCCTCAAAGGAGTAGGATGCCGGCCCCATATACCACAGGTGGCGGGTTCAAACCCAGCCCCGGCCAAAAATTGCAAAAAAAAAAAAAGAATAATCTCAGGTAAACCCCACCCAGCCCAGGCCTCTGAGGCTGGGGTTCTCTGACAGCCAATCAGTGAAATGGGCACAACAGAGTTTTGTCCGAATAGCCTCAGTTTCATTTTTAGCGGACACTCACAAGTAACAAACAGGGGATGAAGGAAGGTGTGAAGGAGAGTATCAGGGGAAGTTGAGGGAAGTCGAGGCAGACATCTGTCTGGGCTGATGGGTATTTCCTGAGCACCTGCCCTGCAGCAGACCCCATGGTAGGCACTCTGAGTGTAAAGGTGGGCCAGGTCAAAACAAGTGCAACAGTGTGGCTAGTACAACAGCACCACGGGGACAGCAGCCTGCTGGAATCGCGGGACGGACCCCGAGTCCACACTTGAGCCCAGAGGAAGGGGGAGACCCATGAGCAAGTCAGGCTGAGGCTGAGGGACAGCTGCATGTGCCCAGGAATGCAGGGACAGGGGTAGAGTCGCTAGTTACTTATTTTTAGAAGATGAATGGATGGGGGTGGGTGGAGAGTGACAGGGAGGAACTTGCCTTAATGGCGAGACTTATCACAAAACTGTAACACTTAAGGCCATAGGGTATTGGGGCAAGACAGACATACAAGGAAACTTGATAGGATGTGGAAAGGATGTTCCAGGCCAACGGGAAGGGTAAAGCATGCATTAGGTGGTGCTGGAAGATTGTTTCCCTTTTGGAAAAAAAAAAAAAAAATTGGATCCCTACCTCAAATCCTATAGAAAATTTAATTCTAAGTCAATTAGAAAAAAGCAAAACTTGGAAACTGTTGCAAGACATAATGGAAGACTCTTGGTAGGACCCTCGGGTAGAATAGCACTTCTTAGAGCAAGGCATTCTACTGTATTAAAATCACCTTAAAGCAAAAAGGCAGGAGGCATGCAGGTGGAATGTATTTGCCACATAGGAAACGAACCGTTTAGCAGAGAAAGCACACGAAGAACTTTTATATATCAACAAGAAAACGCAGAACCCAATACAAATGTTGGTACAAACTAGAGTACAGTGTTTCCTAGAAACGGTCATGAGAAGTGCCTAGAAACAATATGAAAAGATCTCTAGGGAAATGGAAATTAAAATCACAGAAGAAACCATTAACACCCACCAGATTGGCAAAATCCAAAGAGCCTGCAAACGTGCAGAGCTGGCAAGGTCTTGCATTGCACTTATACGTTGTTAGCGGTCCTGGTGCAACAGATTCAGGATGTCAACCTGCAGTGAGGCCGATGTGCACACCCTACTCCCGGCCATTTCTCTCTAGGAAATGCCCTTGAGAAACCCTTAGAGCCCACACCTCAGGAGATAATGGCCACTGCACATTGTCATAAAACAAAGTTTGGGCAACAACCCAAATGCCCCTTCCCAAGAGGATGGCTCCATCCCAGCCATTCAGACAAGGGACATGGCAGTGGAAATGAACATACACCCACCGCACACCTCGACACACAACCCAGAGTGAAGGAAGCCAAGCCCTCTTGAACACACATAGAACGTTCTATTTATAAAATAAAGTCCAAAAGCCATTTTAATGAAATATTAGATGGATTAGGGCTATGTGTTGTCATGCAACTTAAAACCAGGCCATGACAGCGTAATATTCAGGATGATGCTGACTTTTGTGGGGAGGAAGCGGCACGCAGACAATAGGCTCTATGCAGAGTCCACAGGTGCTGTGACTCGCACCACAATCCACTCTGCAGTATGTTCTTTTGTTTGTGTCAAATAGTTCATAGTTTTAAGCACATACAAATAAAAATTTAAAGCAGTATTGAGGATTAAAACTATACCAGGGAGGTGGAGAGAATTCTTAGTGAAAGGCAGCAATTTGCAAAGGAGACCATCGGCGGTAACAACCCTGCAGCTCCAGCTGGATGGACGGGCCTCCCGAGCACACGCTGCCTTTCGTGTGTGACAAACATCCCTGTTGAGCCCAGTGAGCTCCCAGGCCGTGCCTGGACCTGCATTGGTTCACAGGTGGCTCCACAGGTGACCGACAGGGACAAGGACTCTTCCTGAGCCTTCTCTGGGTCACTCTCATTTCTTCTCCCCACCCTAAGAGACCATCACCATCTCTCTTAATGAGGCTGGTGTTGGAACAGGTGTCCTGAAATCCATGTCCCTGGTATTTGGGGTGATAGAAGAAGCATCTGGACCACATCACGTTCTCTTCCTCTCGACCTCCCACTCTCTCTCTCTCTCTCTCTCTGAAATTTCATCTAACACGAGAAACACGAGCAAGTTGCACAGCTCAGAGCTAAGGGGACCAGGCAGAGTTGCCTTACAGTCAGGGGAAGCAGGATAAGGGACCAAAGGGGAAGGAAGACAGACCAGGTGGCTACTCCCATCTTCGGGCACCGCCACTAGACTGGGAACCCCCCTGAGCTGTGAATTCTGCAAGCTTTCAGCCCAGGGCTCAGGCTCCGTGACATTCACCGAGTGGCTGAACAAGAAAACCAACCACGAGCTGCCAGAAGAAAGGACATTTCATCTCCAGATCCTCCAAAAGGTCTGGCTCGGGAAATACCTGAAGGAATGAAACAGGTGCAAAGTGCTCCCGGGAGAGGCCGCAGGGCCCGCCCTGCTCCCCTGCGGTCAGCCTCGCTCCCCACCCGTCCTTCTCTCTGTTTCGGCTGCAGCTGTCTCCTCAGCTCCTCCAACACAGCCTCACGTGTCTTCCCTCTGCCTGGGAGCTCCTATTCAGATACTTGCATGGCCCCTCTCTTGCTTCATCAGCTGTCTGAGCCTGAGGCCACCTTCTCCCTGACTGTGGCACGTGGCACGTCAGAGTAAGCCCCTGGCCACCTAGCCCTGCTCCTTCCTCTTCCAGGCTTCCCTCTCCTTCTACTTCAAAGCGGCGCCACCATCGCTACACACAGGAATTAAATGTCGGTTCCTGTGTTTGTTGTCTGTCTCCTCCCATTAGATGGGAGCTTCGGGAGGAAGAAGCTTCTGGTGTTTGTCACTACTGTGTCCCCGGCTAGAACTGTCCATTGCCACACAGGGTCCTCGATCATCATTAGACGCATTAAGGCTGCAGTAACGAAGAGTATTCTATGATTCTTCTTTAGCAGAAGAATGAGTCACCCCAGCCTCCTCTGACCCAAGCCAGGAGGGCTCCCCCACCTTGGCACAGTCATCCCCGGAGGGACTCGGCGTCACCAAAGAAGCTGCTCTCACATTGTGTGTGACCAGGAAGGAAAGGAGAGGTGTGTTTGAACTGAGTCCGAGGGTGCCTCTGGCTCCCAGTGACAAATGGCCCAAGGACTGCACGGTGCACATTCTCAGGCACCCTGGAGTTAACAGTTTAAAAGCCCCAACACAAGGACAAATTGCTCTAATTCAAGGCATCATCTGAACTGCAGGACCCTGAGGGAGCCAGGTGTTAATGGTAATAAAAGCTGACACAGGAAGAATGGTCACATTAACCGTGCGTCTTCGAAGCCGTCACACGCCGCACACATCCGAGCGGGAGCAGCGGGAATCAGGAAGCGCCGATGGGCAAGACAGCCGCGTTCCCACCTGCCGCAGCTGGGAGCTGCTGAAACGGAGCCCACAGCTCTGGGGGGAGAAATAGTCGTTGTGATCCAAGGCTTTTTAAAGCTGGAATAATTAACTATAAATTATTCAGTGTTCTGGGATACTACTTTCTGACAAATATCAGCCCAAACTCTGTATTTCCCTAGTACCATGCCCGGGATGCCGTTCTCCGACTGCCACCCATCTCACCCAGCTGCTGCCATAAAATGTAATTGGACATTGCAGGGAACAGATGGAGCAATTTCCAACCAAGCCCCAGAGCTGCTCTGTACTGGCACTGACAGGCTAGGACAGGATGCACCCCAAGTCTAAAGAAGCCTCGTTGGCATCAGGGGTGGGGCAGATCCCCAAAACATCAGCCCCAATAATCCATGAATAGGGGCTTGAATCTGGCTCCCTCCTGCAGCTAGAGGAGTACAGTCCTCCTGAAAGCCCCATGGAGGGGAATATCATGGCACGCTCACAGCTTTAATGATGCCATCAACGCTCATGACACTTCCGTTTATTCACTCATTCATTCCATAGATTGGTTCTGGGCTGGCCACTGAAGGAGGAAGCAGTGGGGCAAAGTAGATGCATCTCCATCCACAGAGGAAGCTGGGATTGTTAGCCCATTTTAGAGATAAGTAAGTTGAGGCTTAGGACGGCCTGGGGAGACTCGCTCTCTGCTCTACTCTGTGGGTCCTTGGCCTACAGACTAGAGATTGTGTGCCTGGTCTAGGTCTTATTGCCAAACAATGGCTCTTTATCTTTTTGGACCAGAGTTCAGCACCAGGCCTGGCACATAGAGGGTGCTCAGGAATCATTTGCTGAAGGAACAAATGAGGACTCAGGAGTCAAGGAAGATTTGATCTGGGAAGAGATGTCTCTGTCCTCAGGCATCTGAAAAGCCCCGTAGAGCAGGAGGTGTGGGGTCTGAAGTCGGGGTGGGGAGTGGATTACTAGAGGGTAAGGAGAAATTGCTACAACCATGTTTCTTTGGATTAGACAAGGGACACATCCAACGGTTCTTTCCCCCTGAGAATAAGCCTTCCTGCAGTCAGAGCGTCTCAGTCGGGAACCATTCAGTCACCGGGACTGTCAAACCAGTCAGTCCTGAACCTAAAACCTGAAGCCCACAGGGTCTGTCTGAATGACGAGGAAACCATTTGAGACTTCCCTTTAAAAGAAACAGCAAATCCCCGCTCTGGTTTGCGATGCACAGGCAGACACTGGCCGCAGGTCTGAAAGCCGATGTGGTCGGCCTTGGCCTCAGGCCTGTCCCTGCTCCCTGCCCTCCTTTTTCTCCTTCCCTCCCTCCTTCTCTGCCTGATTCCGTCCACTCTCCCATCCTTCCTTCTTTTTGGTTTGTACGTATTGAGTTCCTACACATGCCAGAACCCTGGAGTTTCTTCTGGTAAGAAAGAAAGGCCATAAACAAGCAAATAAAAAATCTCATCATTCCCAGATGCTCTGGAGAAAACTGGACAGGGCAATAGGCTAGAGTGACTTCACGCCCTTCCTGACCCCATCCTCCCAAAAAGGGCCCATTATCCTTTTATTAGAGCAATACTCAGCACTCCTGCTAACCTACTTTACTCAACGCCTCCTACCACCAGGGCCAAAAGACCTCGGACATGCCCTGGATGCCTCTTTTTCTACTACCCACATCTAATCTGTCTGCAAATCCCATGGCTTTGCCTTCAAGCCAAGTCCCAGAGCCAGTGCTGCTGCCCGGGGATGCATATTCCAGGCGTCTCCTCCCCAGTTTCCTCCCAGGCTTTCATTACTGCCGTCTGCCTTCAACACCTGGCCAGAGCAGCTCTCCTGAGACTTATGTCCAAACCTCCCAAATCCACCATTGCTCCAAACCTTCGGCGTTCCAAATGAGAACCTCCAAATGGCTCTCCATCCTGCTTGGAGTAAACCCCAGTTCCACACAGAGGCCCAGGAACCCCAGGCCACCCCCATGACCTGCCCTAGCACCCCTCAGCCTTCACAGCCTCCTCCCTCCCTCAGCCCCTCAGGGCCTCCGTAACCACTGTTCCCTCGGCCTACACGTGCTCACTCAGCCACGTCTTAGAGCCTTGGTCTGGAGAGTCCTTGTGAGCAAAGCCTGCCTGGACCAGCCAGTTTTAAATAAAAACCCCTCTCCCAGCTCTCTCCCCTCCCCATCACCTTTCTCTGCTTCGGCTTCTCCGCAATACTTACCATCTGCTAATACAGTGCAGGAGGCATTCAGGTACTCACCAAACCTGGCTTTTGTTTATTTTATGTATTTCGTTCACAGCTGTCTCCTCTGTGCTGGAACAGTGTGAGGCTCAGAGGATACTCTGTGAATAAGCAATTTGACTATTTGTGTAAAGTTAAACGTACACCTGCCCTATGATTAGGCTGTGCCAGGCCTAGGCATCGACCAAAGAGAAAAAATTCATTCAGGCGCTACGGTGGCTCAAAGGAGTAGGGTGCTGGCCCCATATGCTGGAGGTAGCAGGTTCAAACCCAGCCCCAGACCAAAAAGAAAAGAAAAGAAAAGAAAATTCATGTCTACACAAAGACTCGTACACGAACACTCCTGGTTGCTTGATTCCTAATTGCCAACACCTATTGTAAACAACCTAACATCCATCAACAAAAGGATGCGTGAACACACTATAGTACATATGTGCGGTGGAATACTACTCAGCTATTAAAAAAGGTACTGAGAGGCTCGATGCCTGTGCCTCAACGAGCTAGGGCGCCAGCCACGTACACCTGAGGTGGCAGGTTCAAATCCAACCCGGGCCCGCCAAACAATGATGGCTGCAACCAAAAAAATGGCCAGGCATTGTAGCAGGCGCCTGTGGTCCCAGCTACTTGGGAGGCGGAGGCAGGAGACTCGCTTGAGCCCAGGAATTGGAGGTCACTGTGAGCTGTGAAGCCATGGCACTCTATCCAGGGTGACAGCTTGAGGCTCTGTCTCAAAAAAAAAAAAAAAAATGGTATTGAGAATTCTGCTTCTGGAAATGCAAAGTAGTTCCTGTCAAACCAACCCTCCCACAAAAAACCACCATTCACTCTGGAAAAAATATAAAAATAAGGCACTAAAGGACAATCAAAGCATATAGGAACTCAAGGGGATCAATTTATACAAGAAGGTACCAAATGGGCTTCCTATTTTATGCCTTTTAGCCTGGGGTTATACTCCTGGACCTTCCAGAACAGCTACACCTGTGATAGAAATCTGCCTCTTAGGACCTTCCAGAAGCAGCAGACAGAGCATGGGGAAATCTCGGCTGCTGGAGACTGGCAGAGAAATTGGGAGAAAGCAGAGATGAGGAATCCCAGTCCTCTGTAGGAAAACTCCCCAAAAGTCTGTCTTCCTGGGCAGACGCTGAGCTAGGAATACCATCAAACGCTGAAAGGATTAAACAGATTTTATCTGCTACCCTGTGCAAGGGAGACATTTTATAGTCTGAGTTCAGCCAAGTGCATTGCCTGAAGAACAAGAAAAACACCAACAATATTCTTAAGAGTAACAGAGTCCAGAGTGTTTATAATATACCACTCACACAATTCAAGATACAAATCGAAATTACTTGATTACTTGATCAATTCATATGTGAAGATACAAAACTCAAGAAAAATAATCAACTGAGACTGACCCCAAATCCTGAAATTAACAGACAAGAATTTAAAGGCAGTTATTTTTACTATGCTCAAGAATAAAGGAAAATACTTTCATAATAAATTAAAAATTATGTCAGCAGAGAAATAGAAACCACTAAATAAACTACATGGAAAATCTAAAACTTAAAAATGCAGTATCTAAAATAAAAATTTTTTAAAACATAAAGCAGAATCAGTGATTTAAAAGCTCAGAGATAGGGCAGCGCCTGTGGCTCAGTGACTACAGCGCCGGCCCCATATACCCAGGGCGGTGGGTTCAAAACCGGCCGTGCCAAACTGCAACAAAAAAATAGGTAGGTGTTGTGGTGGACGCCTGTAGCCTCAGCTACTCGGGAGGCTGAGGCAAGAGAATGACCAAGAGCTGGAGGTTGCTGTGAGCTGTGACGCCACATCACTCTACCGAGGGCAATAAAGTGAGACTCCGTCTCTAATAAAAAATAAATAAAAATAAAAATAAACCCCTATCATTAAAAAAAAAGCTCATAGATAAATTAAAATGGAATTTTTAAAAATCTGAGAATGACATACCGATTCATGGATCAAGGCCACAGATACGCTGAGCAAACAAAGGCGAACACAGGAGTGCACGTTTCAGGGCTCCACGCACACGACGCTCTAACAGCGGCTCTTCAGGCAGCAGGGGTGGGTAGAAAATTGCTTATAGAAGGGCAAGGGCTTTTTCTGAGGTGATGAAAATTTTCAGTATCTGTTTTGTGTAATGGCTCCACATTTGTCCATATTCGCCAATCGTACACTTAAGGTCTGTGCACTTTGCCCACGTATGTAACTACACCTCCGTTGAAAAGTGAGGAGGCCGCAAGAGGCGTCTCTGAGAAGTGCGACTTCCAAAGAGGGATCAGGAATGAGAAGGGGCCAGTCGTGACAGTGTCTGAGGAAGGAACTTTCAGGCACAGGGGACAGGCAAGCCCAGTTCTGAAGTGCTCCAGTTACCTACTGCTGCATAGCAAACTGTCCCCAAGACCGCCAGCCATGGGAATCGCCTTTAGCGTCCTGCAGGCTGACTGGGCCTCACGGGGCAGTCCCACCTCAGTGTCCCCAGGAGGATGCGGTCATCTGAAGGCTGGTCATCCCAGAGAGCTGATGCTGGCGGTCAGCTGGGAGTTCAGTGGGGTGGACCAGAGCAGCACCGTACACGGCCTCTCGCAGCGCTTGTGAGTCTCACATCGCGGCTGCTGGCTTCCCCAGGTGAATATCTCAAGAGCCGATACAAAAGACCCAGACAGAAGCTTTAAAGCATCTTACGACACAGCCTCAGAAGATCTAGGAGGCGGGCCAAGGCTGACCACTGGGAACAAAAGCAAAGGCGCTCAGGGACAAGGTCTGGGCCTCAGTTTCCTTAGTTACAAAATAAAGGGCTTATACCATGGAATACTATGCAGCCTTAAAGAAAGATGGAGACTTTACCTCTTTCATGTT
>CAUYON010059232.1:0-23980 GCA_963573935.1 Arctocebus calabarensis | reverse complement strand
TGTTCTGTAGATGTCTGTTAAATCCAGTTGTTGAATGGTTAAGTTTAAATCTAAAATTTCTTTACTTAGCTTCTTTTTGGAGGATCTATCCAACACTGCTAAAGGAGTATTAAAATCCCCAACTACTATGGAGCTGGAGGGAATCACGTTACTCATGTCTATTAGAGTTTTTATTATAAATTGAGGCACAGTCTTGTTGGGTGCATAAATATTAATAATTGAAATCTCATCATATTGAGTGGTACCATTAACAAATATGAAATGTCCATCTTTATCCTTCTTTACTTTGGTTGGTTTAAAGCCTATTGTATCTGCAAATAAGATTGCGACACCTGCTTTTTTCTGTTTTCCATTTGCCTGGAATATAGATGACATCCCTTCACCTTGAGTCTAAATTTATCTTTTAAGCTAAGGTGAGATTCTTGTATGCAGCAGATATCTGGCCTGAGTTTTTGTATCCAGTCAGCCAAACTATGCCTATTTAGAGGACAATTTAAACCATTCACATTAATTGAAAGTAATGATAAATCTTTAGAAAGTCCAGTGAACATTTTTAGTCCTTTCATCACTGTGGAAGATGAAATTGGACACATAGTTTTCTGGGTGAGTTTACTTTTGTGGTGGAGGTTTGTGCTGGTCATTGTGAAGGATAGGTCTGAGAATATCCTGGAGAGCTTGCTTAGTTATAGCAAATTTCTTCAGCAGGTGGATGTTGTTGAGGTATTTAATTTCTCCATCGTAATTGAAATGAATGAATTCTTTCAGAATTTTCTCTTTCATATTAACTTTTGTGAACTTAATTATGATGTGCCTGGAGGATGTCTTATTTGGGTTGGCTCATGCTGGGGTTCTGAAACTGTCTGATATCTGAATTTCAGAATCTCTTGGCATGTCTGGAAAGTTCTCTTTTATAATATGAAGAAGAGATTCTGTGCCTTGTGATGCCACTTCATTGTTTTTCACCTATAATATTGGTTTTCTTCGAGTTATCCCAGAGCTGTCTGAGGGAATGATCCGTTTTTGCCTTCCATTTCTCTACCTCTTTGGAAGTTTGGGAGCATTCCAGAGCTTTGTCTTCCATGTCAGAAATCCTTTCTTCTGCTTGCTCCATTCTGTTACTGAGGGATTCTACTGTATTTTTCAGATCTTCGAGGGCTGCAACTTCTTGTTTCAATGTGTCGAAATCTTTGGTCATTTTCTCTTTAAATTCATTCAGTTCTTGAGACATCTTTTGGGTCAGCTTTTGGATTACTGCTTGAAATTCTAATTCCATCTTTTCCTCCACTGTGCTGATCTTAGTTGCTATCCAGACTCTGAATTCAACTTCTGATATCTTAGCCATTTGCTTATGCAAGGGATCTTGTGCTGTATCTACCTTGTTGTTCCTTGGGGGAATTGATCTACTCTGATTATTCATATTGCCAGAGTTTTTCTGTTGATTCCGCCTTATGATTATTTTTCACTGTTGCCTATGACCGTCCTCAGAGTTGGGGAGATGTCTCTCCCAGATCAGACCCTGGCAGAATCACTCTGTTGTTATTGGATCTTTGTAGGGAGTGACCCTGTGTTTCTAATGATGTCTCAAACCCTGCAGGGTGGAGAACTTAAATCCTCAGCCTGTTTAGAAGACACTTTAAATTGCTAACTTGGGCTAAGCAAAAGCTTTCCCAGGAAAGCACTTGTGGCTAGGATCACTCCTTAAGTGGCTATCCACTTACCAAGTGTGCCAAAACCGGTCTCACCCTATGCCCCTGAGGGCTAAGGCTGCAAGATGTCTCAGTCCCCACCTTTAGGCTGCTCAGTCACTAGATTACTCCTTCCTGCCCAATGTTTGTTCTGCGACCCTGAGGGTGGAGCTTGCCAGGGCAATTCTCCCACAATGGCTCCATACAGTCCACAACCAAACACTGGTAGCTCCGCCTGGCTCGGGGGCACAGTCTGGGGCCCCAGACAACACTCAAAGACCCCTGCACTCTTGCCCAAGTTCTCCCCAGGCAGTTCAACCATGTGTGAAGTCCAAAAGAAACCCAAACAGCTCACAGGCAAGGCCTTTCCAGCCTGCAGTCCCACTGCTGCTCCACCCACAGCTGCCGACCGAAAGAACACACACAACCACTTGCCCAATCTCCGCTGCTTTTGCCTTCCTCAGGGTGTCCAGAAGTCTCATGCTGTCTCCCTGTGTCCCCAAAGGGAAGTTTCTGAGCAGATCCCGCCTGCCAGAGATGCCTGAAGTCCTCTCTCCCCAGTCTCACCATGCCCAGTTGCAAGGAAGCTGTTACTCAACCGCCATCTTGCTCCAAATCCCCACATCCGTGTTTCAAACAACCACCCTAGTGCTTTTATAGCTCCCCTGGTAGAGGATTATTGCAACCTATTCACACTCTGCCCCTGAGTACCCACTTTCTCAGGCTTTGCATGTTGAGGCAGTCAGCGGTGAGAGCTGTGTGGATTGCAGGTGGGGGTGGGGAAGTGAAATGGAGTCAAGGTTTTAGTCCTGGGTCATCTTTCACCTCCCTCATTCCTTCTCTCACACTCTGGCCTTGGCTGGGCAGGTGCCCAGAGTCCTTCTCTTTGGAAGGAATAGGGCATCTCTTCCACCAGGAAGTCTGCTCAAGTCCAAGGCAGAGGGCCTTTCCTGGAAACAATAATCTTAGGCTGGTGGTGTGTGGAGCCACCGTGCTCACTCAGCCCACACTCCATGCTCTTCATGCACCTCCCTGAATTCCAGCCAGCCCTGTGCTGCAGGGCCAGGGCCTCCTGCCAGGGATTCCTGAAGTAGCCCACTGGGCCTGTGTCTTCCAGTTTAGCCTGACTGGCTTGGCTCTCTCCTCAGAAGTGTGTTCTCTCCAACTGAGTCCTCTGACCAAGGCGACCAACCCATCCTTGGTACTGGCCTTCCACCTGCTGCCCTGGTCCCACACCCAGGACCCTTTTCTCTTCCCAGCCTGGGAAGCCTGGGGAGCCGCCCCTCCTGTGGCTATGGGTACTTACCTGCTCTCAGTTCCTTACCAAGACAAATCAAACAACAATCTAGGGAGATGATTTTCCAGACTCCTTCCAAATCTCAGTTTTAGATTCTGTGACATGAGCTTGTTTTCACAACACCTCCCTGTCACAGATACCTAGGTGTGTGGTGCAAGCTTAGTGTGGTGAACCCTGAATCCATCCTCTGGTTAGAGAGGTGGGCCAGGTGGGCACAGCAATAAAGCCTGCCTTCAGGATCCTCCATCTAGTTAGTGTCAAGCTGCTGTGACACTAGACTTGGGTGAAGAGCTATCCCTGAAGGCTGTCTGGTAATATTGTCTGTGAAATCAAATCACTGTAGCCTTGGTGCAGGTTCTTTATGCTCAAAGGAAATGCTGAGCTGGAAATGGCTGTTACCTTTGGCTGTCTGACGCCGGCCATTCTCTGAGATCCCAGCCCCCAGGACCATGTTCTTTGTGGGTCCTGCCACAGTAGAGAGAGGTTGTGTGTAGCTCCTCAGGACCCTCTGATATGAGATATCAAGTGTTTGGACTGGGAGACACCAGGAGTTGTTAAAGTCAGAGTTGTTATAGATGTTAGGGTGAATACTATCTCAGCCATCCACTATATGTGTGATTTTCACCTTTGCAGTATCATTTAAGAATTAGCCCTACAAACGGTTACTGAGTTCTTGCTATGTTCCTGATTAATGGGCTCTACCAGGCTCTACCTGGGAGGCAGAGGCACAAACTTAGATATCATCTTTTTTTTCTTTTTTGAGACAGAGTCTTATTTTGTCACCCTTGGTAGAGTACCATGGAGTCGTAGCTCACAACAACTTCCAATTCTTATGCTCAAGTGACTCTCTTGCCTCCACTTCCCAAGTAGCTGAGACTATAGGTGCTCACCAGAACAATGGGCTATTTTTTAGAGACAAGGCATTGGTATTGCTCAGGCTGATCTTGAACTCCTGAGTTCAAGCAATCCACCCATCTCAGGGTGCTGGGATTACAGTTATAATCGTTGCCTTTACCCCAACTCACATTCTAGCAAGGGACATAGGAACAAATTATTATAATTTAGTCTAATCAGTGTAACAATAGATTAAGTGATTTTATAATTTTCTTGGAAATAGCATATACAAGTTTTGAAATTTATTTTTCTTCCATCTAGTTAGAAAGAATCTACTGCAAACACATGTAGCACACATATGAGGTAAGGTAGTACATGACACAGGATGATGAGACACCATCGGTGGCCCATACTCAAAGGGAGGCATTGATGCATCACCTGGAGATGAGGGTATGAATGCACAGCCTTGTGTTTTTATTTAGAATAATACATTTGAATTATTTCCGAATCAGTTTGTTAATGATTCTCAACTTTAATTACTTGGATTAACCCACTTTGTATGAGCCTTGCCTTTTGTTGGGTAAAGGGACTTCTCCTTTGGTCTTGGAGGCATCTGAGCCTGGCAGGTGCCTCCAGGCACTGCCTCCTCTTCTCGCCCACCCCTGGCTTCTCTGAGCCTCTCCCCTCAGACAATTGGAGAGGTTGGCCCACCCATTTCTTCAAGCAAGGCCTTTTAAAACTTGTAAGATGTCCTTCCAGGTCTGCTATCTCTGGAAGCTCTAAGCAAAGCCTCTTTGGGTAAAAAATCTCTCTCTGGAGTCCCTGTGAATCAGGGCCAGTCTCTAGTGAGAGAGTCATTTTGCACTATGGTCCCAGGGCTGGTGGCATGCCAATAGCCCATGGCAACAGCCGTGTTCAGCACTTCCCGACTTCCAGTGGGGGCGTCCATCTCTTTCCCAATTTCCTTACAGCTCTTCCTTCTCTCTTCCTCCCTACCCCTTCCTTCTCTTTTGTGCCCTCTCTTCCCCTTCACTCTTCCTTTTCCCTGTTCATCTTTCCCACCCACCTTTCAGCCTCTTCCTCCTCCTCCCTCCCTATTTCCATCCTTCTGGCTTCTAGGCCTAGAGACGCTGAGACCCTGAAAATGAATGAAACAGAAATTGCCCACCCTGGGCACAAGTGTCCCGTGTCTTCAGCAATCTCTGATAAATGATGTTTCTGGCTGATCTTCCATGAAGGGCAGCAATCTGTCATTGGTTCTTGCCAAATAATTAATATGGTTCCTACTTGTACAACCTCAAGGACTTTACAGAGATGATATGTACTGATTGTAGCATGTTAACAGGGTCATCAGCTAATCTTTTATGGTATAAGACAAGAGATTTGCTTACAGGAAAACGTCAAACGAGGCAATTTTTACCCCAACTTTTGACTTGACAAAACAAATACTGATGGTGAACTTCTAGTCACTCAGAATAATTTCAATATACCAATTTTAATTTGTTTTCTTTGGGGATTATCATAGAAACAAAATGTCATAAGGCTTAAAAAATGCACAAGTCACTTGAAATGCTAGAAAAGAGCTACTATTTTAGGCTAAAAACAATCCTGAACTTATCAGATTTTTAAAATAATGTTCCTTATAACCAAACTAATGGCAGCACAGACACTAGGTGGGCACTCAGTGAGCATTTATTGAATGATTACAGATCATTTCTATGGTAGTAAAATTTAGCGTTTCTATATGACTGGGTGTGGTGGCTCATGTCTGTAGTCCCAGCGCTGTGGGAGGCTGAGGCAGGTGGATTTCCAGTGCTCACAGTTCGAGACCAGCATAAGCATGAGTGAGCCAGAGTAAAAGACCCCGTCTCTACCACCAGGAAAAAACACCGCCGGGCGTTGTGGTGGGCGCCTGTAATGCCAGCTACTTGAGAGGCAACTGGCACGAGGAATCACTACAAGCAAAGACAATGTAAACAACAACAAAAAAAAAAACCAAGGAAACTAAGAAGAGTGCAAGCCAACTGAAATTAAAAGCAAAAAAAAAAAAAAACACACAAAAAAATTTAGCTTATCTGACTAGTGTTAAAATTAACCAACCAATTTGAAATTGGAGTTGTAGTTATAACACATATACCTGAAAAGAAAGCTGGAGACACTGCACGCATGCCGTCTCATTTCTAAATATATACAGCACTTCCTAATTTTATCTAATTCCCTCCATGTTTGCATGAAATATTTCTTAAGCTCTGCTATGTGCTAGATTTTAGAGATGAGAAAATTTTAAGATAAAACTGGATTTTGTTCTGAAGGAGTTCCCAATTTTATTGGAAGACTGAATGCGTTTATAGAGATGAATAAAATGAGTGTGAAGAATCTGGAGACGACCTAGGAAGACTTCCTAGAGGGATTAGGCTTGGTCGATGCTCTGGATTTTAGGAAGACATATGAGACTCAGGCGTGCAGGGAATGAGCAGAACAGAAAGAAGGGGCTCCATGGTATGTTTCAGAAATAATGATGGGCCAGTTTTGGAGGATTGATATAAAAGACAATGGGGGCTCAAAAGATTGGTGAAATGAACAAAGCCTGATTCTATAATGTCAGACTGAGCAGATTGAACCTGATCTGCTTTTTTTTTTTCTTTCCCCCAAAAGCTTCTTACAAATCTAGGCCTTTTCTGGAGGTGACTTTGCTCACTTGGCGGGGAGGAGGCTCAGGTGGAAGGGGTGAAGGTCTTGGTGTTCCACTTTTGCTTCACATACCTTTAAGTTCCTGCATAACATATCCTTGAGAAGAAGAGTTCTAGTGCCAAAAGAAGAGCCCCAGAATCACTCAAATGGCATTTAAGATTGTCGAGCCTACCTAGGGATTAGTAGCACATCAAGATTCGCCTCTCAACTTGGATACCAGAAGGAGGCCAGCCAGGGGACTGACTTACTAGACAGCTTTCCATTTTCTTAAGTCTTTACAACCTACAGCTGGGTTTTTGCCAATAGACTCCGAGTTTGACACAGCAAATTGTCCAAAAGTCAGTTACATTTGGCTCTGTGCCGTGTTGCCTCATCTTTCTCCTGGTAGATTTACCTTCCTAATGGTGTTTTGCTTAGTCTAATGTTGACATTAATTTGCATTCCCTGAGCATACAACGCTTGCAAAGAGTGGGGAGAAGGTTGAGGAAAATAACTGAAAGGAGAAGAGTTGTGGTCCAGGGAAGCTGGCTCAGGCTGTGGAATTTGTCACACGTCATTGGCTCTGTGGACAATGCTCTCACAGGTAATTACAATCAACTGTGGTGTGGACGACTGGCTGGAGTCGTTTTGCAAGGTGTGGAAACTCCGCTCAAAATAAATATACTTGCGAGTGGCTCTCTTTCCTATTCCTGAGTGTGAGGTTTATATTTCTTGCCTCTGTCCTTCAGATACCTGATTTTGATGAAAACATTGAATAATGTTTCTGGTCGGTGGAAGCCTTAGTCAATATTGTTGGGGCAAACCTTTATACAGCGTGAGTAATGAGCTCATTTTAGCCTGTCAGTAGGTCTGAAGTAAAACCGCTCAAACGGCCTGAGTTTAAATATGTCTGCAGACACAGGTGTGTGGGAAGGTATGAGTGAACAAGTTCGCTGCTGCTCCTCTCTGACATCCATGTGATTCCCATATCCCACATACAAATAATCACTGTTATTAATGTCTTGTCTGCATGTGCTGTCTCTATGTCCATATGAATGTATTAACATATTCTCATTTCCTGTTATTCACACCCGAGGCAGCATGGTATCCCTACATTATTGTGTCTGTTTCCTCACATAACATATCTTCAAATGCACAGGGAGCCTCCTTTTTCTTTAAGATCTAAATAGTCTCCCTATATGGGTAGACCACAGTCTATTTAACCCATCTCCTACTGAAGGACGTTTGAGCTGTTTTCAATCTTTTTCTATCACAAACAATGCAACAATGGATTTTTGTGTATATAACTGTTCAAGTAGGCATGCCAATATATTTCCAGAAGTAGAATTGCTGAGTCAGAGTATTTAATATACTCTGTATATAAATATTATATATTTACCTCGCCTTATATTTACACAGACAATTTTCTTTTTAACTGGTTTTCTGTTACAAAATGTTTAAAAGGTGCTGTTTTCAGATTAACTTTGAGCCGCTCACTTGCAGGCAGCAGTTCTAGAAGCCACAGGCTGACTCCCGGTGGGCACAGAGCCAGTGAACTAGAGGCAGAGACAGCTGTAGTGGGGAGCCCAGAAGCCCCGTAGGAGGTGGAACAATGCTTTCTTTAAGAAAATGTGAGGCGTCTCTCTTCTGATTTGGAACAATTACTCAGAAGTCGTCTGGGTGTCCCAGGGGTGAAGCTTCTTAGGCTCCCTGCCTGTGATTGACTAGAAGGAATTCTCAGAACCCAAATCTGACCTGAGACTCAGGGAGCTGCCAGCTTCGTGATCAGCACAAAGTCAGTTTACATCTATTTACAGGAGCTCTCCACCTGAGACTCACAGACGTCTGAATTCCCCAGGGATCAGTGAAAATGGCCAGGCAAAAATACATTTTTATTTTTGCTAACCTCTGTCTGACACAGAACATTTTCTTCCACAGTGACTATCGGTAAAACCCTAGTGGGATTGGCAGCACCTGTAACTTTAGCACTAAAAGAAAGGAAGAATGTAGCCCTGCCATATTGCCACCATTACAGATATTCCAAAACATCATTTATACTTGTCATTTTGTCCAAATGCTAGTTACTGGACCCATGGAGAGTGTTCCGAAATTTGTACTAAGGATTTGTCTTAACTGGGCATGGTAAGACGGGCAGACACAGAAATGATTGTCCTGAAGAAAGAGGTTTTACACTCATGGGTCTCTAAAACCCAGAAGCGTAACAGCCATATGGGGCCGCATGTTAGGAGAGCCATTTGCTCTCTGGGAAGTAGCCAGCTCAGGGAGGTGCAGTTTCTCCACGATCAAGACCCCAAATCCCAGAGCATTAGTAACTGAGAAAATAAAAAATAGATGTAATCAATATAGCTAGTTATTTTATCATTTAACGTGTTGGTAAGTAAGTACAGGCACGTGTACTACATAATCACAGTTGGACTTCTAAAAATATTTTAATAACTGGGGTGCCCATGCTCAGTGGTTATGGTGCTGGCCACATGCTCTGGGGCTGGTGGGTTTGAACCTGGCCCAGGCCTGCTAAACAAACAACAACAACGAAATAGCCACATGTTATGGTGTGTGCCTATAGTCCCAGCTACTGGGGAGGCTGAGGCAAGAGGATCATTTGCACCCAAGAGTTGGAGGTCACTGTGAGCTATGACGCCATGGCGCTCTACTGAGGATGACAAAGTGAGACTTTCTCAATAAAAACAAAAAATTGATAACTATATTTCAATCTAATTAGCTTCCTTTGTAACTGTGTGAACTTTATTTTCTATATTTAAAATCATTATCCTGAGAAAGATACCATGGTATTCACCAAATGGTCTGTCCACAGCTCAAATGATGTTAGGTTATTGACAGTGACTCAGTTTCTTGTTTGACTAACTCTTCTGCATTTTGTACTTCTCTTTCTTGTGGATTGAAGTTCAGCAAAATTTAGGGCAGAAATAAGACACTGCAAGCCATGCTGCCCTTGTCCCATAATCAGTGCTCGGATAGTCACCTGCTCTCCATGCTTTGTATCTGAGCTGTGCTGGGTGGGAAAGAAGCTCTTTATGACTGAGATTCATTGAGCACTTACCGCTTACTTGACACAATTCTACACACTTTCATTGATAATCTCAGTTGATCCCTGAGTAATCCCATGAAACAATGTGATTATCACTTCCATTTTACAGGTGAGGAAACTGAGGCACAGAATGTTTATCATCTATCCAAGGTTGTACACTGATGGCAGAGCCGTATTGGAGTTTAGGCATTCTGCATCAGAGCCCACACCTGGGCACTGCATATACTCCACTTGTGATTTGGTCGAATCAGGCCCCATTCTCAACCAGACAAAGGGCATTTTCTTTACCCATGATTACAAACAATTAAGCTTAGAAGCTGATATGGGTGCAAATCTCAGAGTCTTTAATCTTTGCATCCAGGAGGTTGCAGATTAAATATTTAACATGATGTGGGGGGAGGGGGGAAGCCTGGAAATTAATTGAAGGTGTAATGAAGTTATGCTTGTTAATAAATTGTTTGGTGAGTTAAATCTACCCCAAGGGGAAACCTCTTTAAACTTACTTTATGTAACTTTGAAGGGACCATAAAATCCAAGAACAGCTGATTCGTGTCAAAAGTATGTCTCTGGGTGTTCTACCAGGGCTATGATCACTACTGTTTTTTTTTTTTCTACAATAAAAAGTTCTCAGGTTATATGTCAAGCTTTTCCTCTTCCCCCTGCCTTTTACAGTATTGTGTATAATCAGAATTAGTAAAGTAGGGAGTGGCTGTCTCTTCTTTGCTACTGAATTTTAGGTACATTGATTTATGATATTGCTTTTAAAAGTATAAGGAAGAATATACTTACTAACTTCTCAGTCAAGCTTTGTCTTAACTGCATTAACCTACTATAATTAGAATTAGGTTTGCTGTGTATGACAGGAAACCCAAAATAACATTGCCTTAAATACCATAAAGGATTACTATTCTCTAGAGTTGTGTTAGAAGGTATACTATGACTAATCATTTGCCAGATTTTAGTTTTACTAGCCTCACATTTGGCCCTGACCTTACAGTGTAATGTAGCTGCTAGAGCTCCAGCAATCTCGTCTTTATTTCAGGTAGCTGGATGGAGAAAGATCAAGAAGAGAACCAGGGGTGTAGGACAATAGTGTTTTAAAACTGGCTACATCTAGGAAAGGCAGACCAAGGAATCTAAAAATTCAAGGGTTTATTGCTTTACAAGAAGGGTAGAATGGATGTCAGCTTGCAGTTAGCAGCCTTTGCCACACAAACTACTTGGACACTTAAATTATGACTGAAGCATCACTAGGGCAACATGCCCTAAGCTCATTTGCCTTATGAAGCAAAAAATGTCTTGAACATTCTATGCATATCTGCAAGCCCCAACATATAGTGTAATGGTAGCACATACCACAGGGTGTTAAGGTGTTAGCTCTCCCAGATGACGTATCCTGGTCACAGGGTCTTCTGAATACAAATGTGGAACTTAAGAGATTGCCTCTCAGGGTACTGATGTCAGGCACCATGTGCCAGTGAGCAGTCTGGGGAAGGCAGAACTTTGGTTCACCCTCTGGATTATATCACACAGTTTGAACAGGCTATGTCTGTATTTTCAGTTACAACAAAAACTGCTGAAATAAACCTCACCTTGTGAAGCCTGGGCTATTGTTAAATTTGTTAAAGTACATTTTGTACATTATTAACCTCTGTTTTTTTGTTTTAAAGTAAATGCATATGTGTCTTGGGAATCTTACAAGTGTATCGTGCATTCTTATACATTCATCTGAGTCACTGGCTCGCTTTCTTACTTTTCTGATTAGCAAAGAGATAATTTTATTGATGTTTTTCTCCAGCAGGTGGAAAAGCAATGCGGGAAGGAGTTGCTAAGCAACAATTTTGACTGTTAAAAAAAATCCAGACAAAACTTCCTTTTAAATATCAGCAGCATGTGAAAAATTAGACAACTCTCCCCCCAACTTTACACGAATTTATACAATTTACAGAAATTACATCATCCTTTTCTTTTTCCCTACTTTTTGGCAACTTTCATCAATAATAGCACAATCTTCAAAGATGCAGTTTTAGACTTGGGTCAAGCTAGCTGTGGAACGTGGTGAATCCAGTTAGAATTTCAGCTCTTCTCTTAATTACAGCTTTGCTGGTCTGATATCCAGGGACATGAGGATTCCGGTCATTTGTTTTTGATGTACCTAGAGTTAAAATTATGTGGGCACAAGTCTTGAATACTTCAAAAAGTAGATTCTTTGTGAGCCCTGGATTGCAATGAAACTTTATCACTAACTGCTTTATTACTCCTCAAAATAAGGCAAGTGATTCCATATTAGAATCACTCTTATGGAATTTGGAAATACTGCCCTTCCCAACATCAAGTGCAACATGTGTAACACGGAGCATTTAATTATCTTTATCAGGCCTGCTACTGTGTGAAGGCTGGAGAATGGTTTCCTAGGGTTCTGAGGGTATTTTATTCAAAGGAAAAGTTGAATGATTCTCTTTAATTATCATATAGCATCTTTTGACATCCACAGAGGATCAGAACTTTTCCTAGAGGAAAGATTGAAAAATATTTTTGCATACAAGGAGTGCTACCTGGGCTAGGCTTCCCAGAGGTCATTGGTAGTGACCCTGGGCAAGCTGGGGCAGATCTTGTTGTCATGAGGCATGTATCTAATGCATCTGCAGGTTCTAGCAATGCTGGGAATTTAAGTGTGCCTACACAAGACTCAATTCTGTAGGCAGCAACTCTGGTATTTCTTTGTTCGACTGAGGAGGTTGTGGGTGTATGAGGCTATCTTTGTTCAAACTAAGAATGGGCAGAATTTGCCTTTGATCCCTATTTATTTCTCCTGCTGTGTCCTCTTCTCAGATGGCCTCACCTGACATTCTGGTTGCCCAGAAATCCAAGCACAGATATCTTTGAACACACAAATCTACCCAATTCTGTTAGTGTGAAATTTGTTCACTTCTATAGCTCTTTAGAATATGAGTTTCCACATACCTATCTCATTTACTTCTCACAGCAACCCTATCTGCAAGATGAAGAGGAGTAATTTATTTACATTTTTGGGAGATGAAAACAGGTCATCCATTTGTTGGAGCTGAAAGTAGTACCCAGAATTTCCCACTTTAAGTTGAGGGCTTTTGTCAAAAGTTGCAATTCATAATTTCTCTGGTTTGTTTCTCTTTTTTAGTGGATCCTATTAAGTGAAGTTAATTAATAAACTAAACTAAAGTAAATTAAATTCCCATTGGACCATCTTAGCTTAAAGTGTTGTACTTTACAGATAACATTTGAATCGCCATCTTGGAATATAATGCCATACTTAAAAGAAACCAGCAGGTAGGAATTGCAGGCATCACGAATTGTTTCATAGCTGGAGGAAGGTATTTTTCAGAAATAATTCTTGAATGAATTAACAACTCAATTTAACTGAGTTTGTATCATGTGACCAACCGCGGTTTTATAGTAGGAAACAAAATGGACACGATCCCTAACCTGCTTGGTCTTAAAACCCCAGGCAGCTCATTTGTATCCACAAGATAGATTTTGTCTGTATCTAAGGCTAGCTCTACTGTGAAGAAAAGATTATAGGATCTCAGCCAAAATAGAGGAAGAACAGGAGAAAAGACAAGAGATAAAACTAAATTCCATTGGATTCTGAACTATTCTTGAGTTACTGGGAAGTTTTGCATCACCCGGATGGGCAGGAAAACTAAGGAAGACTAGCAGGTGCAAGCAGTAGAATTGCTGAGCAGGAGAGAACTGGCCTTTCCATGACCTCGGAAAGGAGGTGGCAGTGTATAGCTAGAGGGCGTTGATAACACTGAGGGATGGCTGTAAGACCAACAAGTCCTGCGCTGAGGTCCATCTGTAGAAGTGACCTACTGTTTGGATCCTGTCTTTACCAGTCTTCTTTCCCTGAGACCTGTGAGCGTGAAGGTGAAACAGGGAGACCCAGAGACAGGGACTAGCTGTGGATGACCTTGAGACTCTTAGTGACCAAAGAAGCTTCTTGAAAAAAGTTCTTTAAAATAAGAATCTTTAAAGAGCAGAGGCTATCCTTCTATAGCATAAATGCTATGTTAGTCTTGTGACTTGCAAAATTGCTAGTAATTCAATGTTTTTAAAAACCCTTTGTTTGTTATATTCATGATGTAAATTTTTTAGATTGAAAATTCAGTGAGGCTATTTTGCCTACTTGCCCTGGCAATGGAGCCCGTTTGCTGTTTATGGCAAATGTATCCTGCTTTGAAAGCTTTCTTACTCTGTAAGCCTACCTTCCTCTTCCTCAAACTTTCCTACTTCCCTTAAAAAATGCAGTGAAGTGTAATTGTGGTTTCCCCTCTACCACAACCATCACAACAAAATGATCTCAGAAATGGTATCACTAGTCGAAGCTGATAAGACACTGGTTTTATAAAATCATTTCCTATATTTGAACTTGCATGTAAGTGAATGACTTTTTCACTGACTTCAAAGTATATTTGTTATTTCATCTATGAGATTGCATGTCCTCCCAGTATGACATGAAAAGGTTTATTTCTAACATGCAGATGAGTACTTGTGGACCTAATTGCTTGATTTGTTTTTATGGAATAGTTCACAACATTTATTCCCATTGGTTACTACTCTTTAAGAAAAATGTTTCCATGTGTTGCTATTGAAAAAAAAAAAACAACCAAAAACTTAGTTTAGCATAGAGTCAACAGAACCAAATAGCTAAAGTTACTCTCCATGGTAGTTATTCTCTCTGATAGGCCAGTGACGCTCTCATTGTGATCACAACATTGTGATAGTGGTGATGATGGTGGTAATGATGCTGATGATGATGGTAGTAATGGTGGTGGTGATGGTGGTGATGATGGTGGTAATGATGGTGGTGATGGTGGTGGTGATGGTGGCAATAATAGTGGTAATGATGGTGGTGATGGTGGTGGTAATGATGGTGGTAATGGTGGCGGTGATGGTGGTGGTAATGGTGGTGTGATGGTGGAGGTAATGATGGTGGTAATGGTGGTGCTGGTGGTAATGTTGGTGGCAATGATGGTGGTGATAGTGGAGGTAATGGTGGTGGTGATGGTGGTAATGATGATGGTGACTTTTATCTGTCAATTGTTTTATCACATGCATATCTGAAGATACTATAGCACTGTATTGATGTCCTTTCATACATTACCTCATTTAATCCTCATTTTGACTCTATAAGGGAGATACTGTTGGCACTTCTTTCTAATAGTTTAGGAAACTATAAGAAACTCTAAGGTTAAGTTGGTTAATGACGTTCCAAAACTTCCCAAGGAACACATGATTTGGGAATAAATGTTGAATATTAACCTAAATGACCAAAACCCATGTTCTTAATCACACCATGACTCTAGCTAGTTTCCAGAATAAAATTGAAGAACAAAGAGAGACATTTGAGAGTTTGGTGCTTGTTGCCCCAATTGCCTTCAGGATTCTTGACTCCAACTTAGATCAGCTGCACCCACCCACCTGTACTCCTTGAACTTGAGGGTCATTTGGGGGCCAGATTCTGAGGCCATGTGGAGGCAGCACTTCCAGAGGGAGGGAAGAGCCCTGAGGAGTTTATCCATCTTGAATATACTTCCTGGGTGGTGTAGGATGGGTGAAGTGTCAAAACCAGATCGGGTTTGTGCTCGTCCAACCTCAGACGTCCACACCTCAGCATCTCATCACCACAGTTTAGGAATTGAAAGCAGATTGTCCTCTGCCCGTTTCTAGAACTGACCTTCTGTGTGTACTCTGGCAACTTGGCCCTGTAAGGAAGGTTACTTTCCCCAAAATGTGTACTGGAAAAGAGAAAGAGAGAACACGTAAAAGTAGCTCAAAACTGTAATCGTAGCACTATGAGAGGATTAAGTAGGAGGATTTCTTGAGGCCAGGAGTTTGAGACCAGCCTGGGCAAAATAGAGAAGACCCATCTTTATGGAAATAAAAATAATAAATAATAACAATGAGAATAAGCCAGGCATGGTGGTACATGGCTGTAGTCCTAACTGCTCTAGAGGCTAAGCCTAGGAGTTTGAGGCTGAGGGCTGCAGCCAGTCAGGGATCTATGAATGTTATGATTATGTCACTGTGCTGTAGCCCTGGGTAACAGATAAGACCCTGGCTCTAAAGAAAAAAAGAGAGAGAGAGAAGCAGGAGAAGACATGAGGAATGACATGTGAGCTTTTCCCTTCTTCCCAGTGAAAATGGTCACTTACATAAATAATTTTGAGGATTTGTCTATCTGGGACAGTTCTAAAGCTAGGAAGGACCCTAACATTCAATTTTGGCCAGTTTGCTGTTTTGGAATAGGACCGCAGCCAATGAGCCCTTAGTGAGCATTTCTTTTATGCATTTTAAAGGAGTAAACTAAAACTTCATTAAGTAACAAGAAGATCTTAGGAAGATGAAAAACCACATATCCCTCTTGACTATCAACCTAATGTTCTTCCCACCAGCCCACCTCCTCCTGCTTGCTTGGCTTTGTGACAGAGTCACAGATCACCTTAGCTGGGGTACTAGGTTGTGGCCAGTGCTCGCAAGTGTGGGTAAGGGAGTGGGAGGCTCAGCTCTTCAGACACCCCGTGCTTGGTGGCAGCTGGCCCTCCAGCCTCAGCTGTGAATTTCTTTCTCCTCACTCTCATTAAAGAAAAAGAAAAAAAATAACGATGAAGTCATTTACCATTTCAGTTTCATCTAATATTAGCTCTCTTTCCCAGCTAATTAAGGTGCAATGTTTTCATTAGCCTTTCTCCTAGCCCTGGTTGTCTTTAAATAACTTTTCCGGTCTCTTCATATGCTTGTGGAAAGTTTTGTCTCCCCCTCTCCCCCACTTTATAAGCTGGTTATCTAGTGATCAACCAATTCCTTAAAAGTAATGCTGTAGACCAACGCATTCAAACTTTATCTTTAATGTCATTAGTCTTAGAAGCCAGCAAGTGAACAGTATGAACAATATTTAGATATACTCATTATTAAAGAAATATTATAAAAGCAAGTTGGATGTGGTGGTGCACACCTGTAATCCTAGTTACTCAGGAAGCTCAGGTGGGAGGATCATTCAAGCCCAAGAGATTGAGGCTATCCTGGGCAACATAGCTAAAGCCTCTTAAAAAAAGAAAGAAGAAGAAATAAAATAAAACCTGTAATTTAGGGACTGTTAAGTACCACTCTCTATGAAAGTATCCAACTTCTCTCCCTCTATCTAAACCTATATTTATCTGTCCATCTCAGCATCTCTATGTACTTTTCATTTGTTTACATAAATGTATTCATACATCAGAGGAACTGTCATTATACTAACCACCCACTGGAAGCGCGTTTCTCAAATTTTAGCATCTCCTAGGTGGTTAAACACAGATTCCTGTATCCCACCCCAGAGTTCCTGGGCAGAGCCTGAGGACTGGTACTTCTCCCAAGCTTGCTGATGCTGCAGATTCAAGAATCACATGTCAGCCTGCATTGCTCGAGACCAGTGATTCTCACCTCTGCTGCATGTTACAGCCACCTGAGGAGGACTTTGCAGGAAATGCTGCTGCTCTTGTCCCACTCCGGACAGTTAAGTCAGGACTTCTGGGACTGTGTCTCAGGCCTCAGTAGGTCTCAGAAGCTCCACAGGGGATTCTTAAGCACAGCTAAAGTGGAAAGCTCTTGCTGTTAGACCTGTGGTTCTCAGACTCTGGTGTGTGCACATCAGACTCTCCTGCAGGACTTGCTCAAGGCGGATTTCTGGGTCCCCACTGCGTCAGATCTGATGCAGGAGAGCTGGGGCACACCAGAGCCCTGACACTTCAAACCAGCTCCCCAGTGATGCTGATGCTTGTGGCCCATGGACGACACTTTGAGAGAGGCTTCTTTAAAGTTTAGACTCTGAGATGTACGATGGCAGACTGAATCATAACACTTCCATAATGTTACTGCAAATTGTCACATTTGGGCAAAATATTGTAGCAATATATATTAAGAATCATAAACACCTTCACGCCTGTTGATTTAGTAATTCCACTTTGGGGAATCTATCTGAAGAAAATGAACTAGATATGGAAAACAGCTATAAGCTTGATGTACATGGAACTGATTTTTATAATGGTCACAATATTACATAGCTGAAAATATCCATGAATAGATGATTGGCTTAATAAATCTTGGCACATCCCCCCTAATGGAATAATCATTAAAAATGATAGCTATGAAAGTTAGCAACATGGAAAACTGTTTGTGATTTAAATCCAAATAAAATATGTATAAATGCTGTGTACTTACAACCAGAAAAAACACGCATACAAAAGAAACACCAGAAGCAAATATGCCCAAATGATAAATGTTGCATTACGATGATGGGATTATGTTTTTTTTTTTCTTTCCAAATTTTCTATAACTATTTTCATCAGTTTTGTAACTACAGTTATAACTATGTACCTATATCATATTTAAAACACATGGTGAATATTTGGCATCAAATTACTCATTACCATTTCTCTTTGTGATAATGTGTCTTTGTATTGGTGTGAAGTAAAATTTCTAAGAATTCTGCATTTGCCTACAAATCTACAAATTCTATAAATCCTAATTGCAACTTTTCCTGAGTGAGAGTGACCGCCACCCCTGCTAATAGTTTTGCTCTGATATTTTCTGAGTGATGTTAATTACCCAAGACGTGATGCAAAAAGAACTCAAAGATTCCTATGAGGCAGGGAGCAGCCAAAGGAAGCGTGGAGCATGCTGATGTTTCCTTCTTATGCTGAATGGTGGGGCACACAAATGAAACTCATCTTCATTTACGATGCCTGGGATACCTAAAGGATTTATAAGAAATTCCAATTATACTCTGATTCTGCGCTGGTTCACCAGAGGTGTGGACAGTTATTTTTCTAAGTTACTACATAAGACAATATATAAGAGATGAACTCCCTTGACTGAAAATATGGTTTCAGGAGATTGCTCTCTTTAATTAAAGTAGGTCTAAATCTTTGGTGGCCTGCAGGAATCTTGCTTTGCAGACCTTGTTAAAAGTGGGTTACCTGCCATGAACCCCCTCCCTAGCTGTGACCGTGCCGTCCTTAGGACCAGACTGTGGGAAAACCTTGAGTGACACACAGAGCTTAAATTGGCAAAAATCTGTAGATTGCTACACTTGATCTTTAAGCATTCCTTAAAGCTAGCTTCTTTTAAAAACATTGCTCCTGTCATTTTTATAGATTGTTTTTCAAGCTAGTGAAAATACAATGTTCACAAATGAGTTGTCCTCTGAACACAGAAAGGTTTTATATCTTTAGCCAAAGTGTTCTCTGTTTTTAGAGGGTATATTTTCTATTATTATTTATAACAGAAATACATTTATATTGACAAGCAAGTTTTGCCAATTTCGTTGCTAATAGTTGTTTCTTTTATTCCGTTCTCACCATCCCAAAAAATTTCTTTCCTTGTCCTAAAAGACAAGTTCTTCCAGAAATGTGTGGGTAATAATTCACACTTAGGCGCATGTAAATGTTCCTATTTCTACCCACTCTCATCATGAAGGGGGAGAATTCTAGATGCTTCCTTTATGCTTTAGAGATATCTTCCACTGTCTTTTACATCTGTTATTGATGATGAGAATTTTGCTGCAAACTCATTGTCATTTCTTACCAGTGATCTTTCTTTTCCTTTTGACCTCTTTTCCTTGACAATCTTTAATTTTATAATAACATGTATGGAACATATTAAGTTTTATCTATCCTGCTTGTATCATGTGTTTTTATCCCCATCTGGAGACTTATGGTTTTCTCTAGTTCTTAAAAACTCTTAACCATCATTCCTTTTTAAGATCCTGTTAGATATATCTTGAGACTTCTCAATAAATTCTATGTATATCTTAATTCTTTCATAATTTTTACCCCTTTATGTTTCTCTCCTGCATTATCTGAGATTTCCTCAATTCTAGCTTTTAATTCATTAGTTCCTTCATTACATTTATTTTCAATCAACTCACCTCAGAATTTTTTTTCAAAAACTTCAATAACTATCTTTTTTATTTTTAAAACTTACAATTTTTTTACATCTGTCAGCTCTAGTTTTATATTCTTTTATTTTTGTGTGTGATAAGCTTCTATTCTTGTTTTATGGGTGCTATCTTCTTGAATGTTATAAATATTTTAAACAATAAAACAATAAAATATTTTCTCTGAATGTAAAGTCTCCTTTGGCTATAGTTTTTACTGATATTTGGTGTCTAAAAATAGCTTTTTTTCTTTTCTTTTTTTTTTTTGTCCAGTTTTTGGCCAGGGCTGTGTTTGAACCTGACACCTCTGGCATATGGGGCTGGTGCCCTACTCCTTTGAGCCACAGGCACTGCCTAAAAGTAGCTCTAAAATTATTCTTTACTTAAAAAATGTAAATAATGTATACACAAGCCCAGAGATAAATGATAAATACAAATACTCTTCTTTCTTTCTTTCTTTCTCTCTCTCTCTCTCTCTCTCTGTCTTTCTTTCATTTTGTTTTTCTTGAGACAGAGTCTCACTATGTCACCCTGGGTAGAGTGTGGTAGCTTCACTGCTCACAGTAACCTCACACTCTTCAGTTTAAGAGATTCTCTGGCCTCAGCCTCCCAACTAGCTGGAACTACAGGCCCTGCCACAATTGTTGTCATTGTTGTTTATTAGGCCTGGACTGGGTTCAAACCCACCAGCCCCGGTGCATGTGACTGGCACCCTAACCACTTAGCTATGGGCATCAAGCCCAAACACTCATTTTTCTATCACTAAAAATAACACGTTAAAATTATGTCAGAAATATTCAAATCATTTTTAGAATAATAAATCATTATAGATACGCTTAAAATGTACTCTTATTTTTCCCTAAACTTCGTTCTCTTTCCTCGTAAGTTCTGACCCGTATCCTCAAGTTGTAAGTTATATTCCTTATCTATACTTAACCATATTTGTGTACATATACTATACAAGAATGCATCCATTATCATATTTAATATTGTTTGATATTTATCAATATTTACAAAATGGTATGTGGTGGGAACTGTTTTGTAACATCTTTTTTTATCTTGGCCATGTTAGTGGGATCTATTTTCATCCACGGAAGTCATATATTCTTGTACATATCTCACACTTCACTGTCTGAGGTGCTCTTAAGACAAACTCAAAGTAGAATTGCTGGGTCAAAAACTGTGAACATTCTCAGTTTTACTAGATATGGCCAAATTGGTACCCAAGCAATTGTTCCACTTTATACTCACCTCCACCAGCAAGGTATTTCAATTTTTTATTAGTACTTACATTGCTGATTTTAGTTTTTAAAAATTAGCTTTATTGAGGAATAATTTACATGTAATAAAATTCACCACTTTTAATGTATGGTGCTATGAGTTTTAACAAATGTGCACCTTCACATAACCACAATTACAATTAAGATAGAGAACATTTTCATCACTCCCAAATGTTCTCTTGTCCCCCTTTTGGTCAATCTCCTTTCTTATTCTTGGGCCCTAGCAACAGCTGGTCTGCTCAGTCATTAAAAAAATTGTCCCTTTTCTAGAATTTTACTTGGCACAATGCCTTTGAGATTCATTCAGGTTGTTTCACATATTAGTAGTTGGTTCTTTTTATTGTTAAGCAGTGTTTCATATAGGCATCTACAATATGCTTATATATCAATATTGTTGGAAATTTACTTTGGTTCTAGTTTTGGGCTATTATGAATAGAGTTCCTTGCACAGACTAAATACCTGGAATTAGAACCACTGAGTTGCATGCTAAGTGTATGTTTAATGTACAAGAAACTGCCAAGCTGGTTTTCTAAAGCAGCTCTACCATTTTACATTTCTATCATCAGCATGTGAGAATTCCAGATGCTCCACATCTTTGTCAATGCTTTAAATTGTCAGTCTTCTTAATTTTAGCCACTGCATTTGGTGTGTGCATTTCCCTGATGACTAAGGATGCTCAATATTTTTTCTTATTTGCCATTTATATAAGTTTTTTGATGATTTTTCTGCTCAGCTCTTTTGCCAATTTTTAACCTAACTACTTGACTTCTTAATATTCAGTTACATGAATTCTTCATATATTCTGAATAAAAATTTAAGAAGATACATATTTTTCAAATATTTTCTCCCAGTCTCAAGTTTGCCTTTTCATTTCTTCACAGTACCTTTTAAAGAATTAAAGTTGTTTGAATTTTCCTAGTTTTAATTTTTTTATTATTGTGTTTATTTTTAAAATATCTTTTCCTTTAAAGATTGATGTATCCATTTTAGGATACTTATATAGAATGAATAGGTTTCTAAACTGAATATTCAATTATTGAATACCTAACTTACTCTACTTAACAAAGGTATATATTTATTTAGAAGCAATGCTAAATTTTGAAATCCCCCTTGTATCTAAAACTTAGCTCTTTAGTATTAGTCTTATTTTCCAGGACAGTGTTTTCTAACAGACATATAATGTAAACCACATATCTACTTCCATATGGAATTTGAAATGTCCTAGTAGCAGCTATATTCCAAAAGTAAAAGAAACAGGTAAAATTGACTTAGTAATATATTTTATTTACTCCAACAATGCAAAATGTATTCAATGTAAAAATTAATGAGATTATTTTACATTCTTTCTTTTATACACACTTCAGTTTAAAAATGTTAAATGTGGCACTAGCCACATTTAAAGTGCCCAATAGCAATGTGTAGCTGGGGGAGGGGGCAGCACCATATTGGCCAGGGCAGTTCTAGAGGAAAGGCAAGCTTTGTTTCAATTGAATAACCTCCTAAAGCATCCAGAATGCTGTATCAAATGGTAATAAAATATGAGAGTCAGCTGAGTGTGGCTCAGACCTGTAAGCCTAGCACTTTGGGAGGCTGAGGAGTTCAAGACCAGCCTGAACAAGAGTGAGACCTTGTCTCTAAAAACTAGCCAGGCATTGTGGTGGGCACCTGTAGTTCCAGCTACTTGGGAGGCTGAGGCAAGAGGATCACTTGAGCTCAGGAGTTTGAGGGCGCTGTGAGTTCTGATGCTACAGCACTCTGTCCAGGGGAACAAAGTGAGAGTCTGTCTCAGAAAAAAAAATGAGATTCAACTGTATAGCTCAGAGAATATCAAAGACCAATTTCAGCTTTGAAGGTTTCCTAAAAACACTACTGCAGAGTTAAGCTCTATTTGTTTTTTTACTTCCTGGAAAGTGGATGTTGGTCCTAAAAGATGCTGCTAGGGACAGTAAAACTTTTACTATTAATAGAAAGTAGCCAGGAAGCTTGGGTTAGAAACTCCACACCCAACTTTCTTCCTCCAAGCACAGGTCAGCAACATTATTGTTCACTGATCCATATCGGTGAGATTCATTCTGAATTGTCCTCATTGGCCTATCACAAAATTCTCACACAATGTAAGAAATTGGGTTGGAGGCAATCTTACTATGAAGTCAACAGAGCTTATACTTCAGGGCTTCTTATCTGCAAAAAACTCATTTGGAAGCCCAAGAAAGGCTCTAGCAGGCTGCATGCCTATTAGAATGGCTGAATAAAAAACAACTGATAATACTATGTGCTGACAAGATGGGGAAGCAGCTGGAACTCTTTGCTGGTAGAAATAGAAAATGGTACAGCCACTCTGGAAAACTGGTTGTACCTTATTTAAAAAAACCAAAAACTTAAAATAGTTAACAAAGCTGGCAAGTTAAACATATTTTTGCCACCTGGCCCAGCAATCCCACTCCTAGATGTTTACTGTGGGGAAATGAAAACTTCGGTTCACACTGATCAGGCATTATCAGGCTGTGAAGAAGTGCAAGGGGATGTTTTGTGGTCAGAGAACTTTTCTTCGCCTTGCATGATTGTAGGCATTTGCCAAAAAAATTTTTTTAAGAAGATAAAAGAATATATTGAGTAACTATTAATGTTGAGACCAGAAGAGGGAGAGGAAGGTAAAAGAGTATAAAATGAATATAATAATTCATTATATATATAATATATATATTATAACACAATATATTATAACATATAATATATATGTAATATAACACACTTATATAAGTAATGGGATTTGACCTGAAAATCAGCATTGCCTCAATTTTAGTTCAGCTCAATGAAAGCATAGTGAATGCCCATCTTCAGTCAGAGATAAAAACTGAGTAAGATGCAGCTGTTGACTTCAAGAAACAGTGTTCTTCTTTGGGAGACATATACAGGCATCTGATGACCATTTTTATGACTTACTCTTCTCCAAAGTGAAGCAAATACAGCCCTAAGCAGGCTGTGGTGCTTTAAAGCAAACTGGAGGAAGTGGTTCAGAAAATATACCATGTAATGACAGCTTTTCTTTTTTTTTTTTTTTTTTTTTTTAAATTTTTGTAAGACAGAATTTATTCACAGAAAAGAAAGAAAAGAATACAGAAAACATTAAGGCATCTGTTAGAGGGAGAAAATTCTAGTGGGGAGAGAGAAGCTCTCTCCGTTTCTCT
>CAUYON010059227.1:0-28721 GCA_963573935.1 Arctocebus calabarensis | reverse complement strand
TTGAAAGTGGAAAGCAAGATTAAATGGGCATCTCAGTTAAAGGTTGTACCTGCTGTTTAGAGACAAATGGCTGAATAAGTTTTGTGGCTGCTCTGCTTGGTTTCTTTGTACTCTTATCTCATAGACCAATTGCTGCCAACTG
This sequence comes from Arctocebus calabarensis, assembly GCA_963573935.1. Classification (NCBI taxonomy): domain Eukaryota; kingdom Metazoa; phylum Chordata; class Mammalia; order Primates; family Lorisidae; genus Arctocebus; species Arctocebus calabarensis. Next base: position 28,579 of record CAUYON010059227.1, on the reverse strand, counting down.
GCTTACTATTATTAAGGGTACTGCAGACTTTACTGTTGTTAAGAGCATATAACCTTGTAAGAAATAAACCAAGGGGCTGTATGCCTGCGCGAGCTGCAGACTCCCCACTTAAACATAAAATTTCAGTGCTGATCTTATCCTCTGTAACACCATTTACTGCAACAGGGTATTGCAAGGCTTCGCATTCCCCCTGGGATCACTGCTGTCCAACCTATCTGCTGTCCAACCTATGGGAGGAACTCTGCACTGCAGAAGGTCATAGGACTGACATAGGGAGCCATCTGGAGACTGTGCAGAGGCATTGCTCTGGAGAGAGGGCATAGCAGTGATTCACTGGCTTGCAAACCCAGGCACTGTAGCTGTGCCATATTAAAACCCTAGACCCAGAGCACTGTCTACTCCCATGTGTCAGTCATTGCTGCTGCCTCCCCTTTGCCCCTGTCAGTCTGAGGAAGGTGTGGGAGCAGGGATGCCAGGGCTCTTGTGAGTCTTATGAGCAGGTGCCACGCACCCTCACTATAGTTGGAGCACCTGGGAGGTCTGACAATGACGGCCACCTGTTGATGGGGGTGGGTCTGGGCTCAAGCCAGCACCTGGCCAACAAATACAGCTGTATGGGGATCTGAGCAGGCAGTCCTTAGGCTGGCTCAGCCTGACAACCGGCACTGCTGACAGAACTAGGTGGGGCATTCACTCATTCTGCAATGTGGGGACTGCCAGTGACAATCTCAGGGGAACGGTGAGTCAGGAGATGCAGGAGAGCAATAGTGTTAAACCCTCACATTACATCCACCCATCTTGGGCCAGGCCAGTCCTCCTGAGTGTGACACAAATGCGCCATCCCGGGACCTCCTCTTCTTTGCACTAAGGAGGAGAGCTCCCAGCAGGGGGAACAAGTGCCCTGCACACATACCTACCTTGAGCTGAGAGAAGTAATTTCATGTGAGAAGGATCCAGAATAAGACCTCAGGCAACATGAAAAAACAAGTTGTTTTGATACCCCCAAAGGATCATAGTAGGTCTTAAGCAATGGACCCCCACTTATAGGTAGTTGTCCAAATGTCAGAGATGGGATTCAGACTACGGATGGTAAACATGTGAAGGGATTAAAGAGAAAGAGAAAGTTGAAAACCAACACAAAGAAGCTCCCAAAATGTTTCAGGATGTGAACAAAAAAAGAAAAATGAAGAGCTCACTAAAGAGACAGACAACATGAGAAAAGATATAAAAGAAGTTTAGGAAACAAAAGAGTCATTTAGGGAATTTCAAAATATAGCAGAAAGCCTCAATACCAGGCTAGAGTAAGGAGGAGAGAGAATTTCAGGGCTTGAAGACAAACCTTTTTTTTTGTAGAGACAGAGTCTCACTTTATCGCCCTGGGTAGAGTGCCGTGGCGTCACACAGCTCACAGCAACCTCCAGCTCTTGGGCTTAGGCGATTCTCCTGCCTCAGCCTCCCCAGTAGCTAGGACTACAGGCGCCCGCTACAATGCCTGGCTATTTTTCTGTTTTGCAGTTCGGCTGGGGCCAGGTTTGAACCCGCCACCCTGGGTATATGGGGACGGCGCCCTACTCGCTGAGCCATAGGCGCTGCCCAAAACCTTCTTTTTTTTTTTTTTTTTTGAGACAGAGTCCCACTACATCACCCTTGGTAGAGTTCTGTGGCATCACAGCTCACAGCAACCTTAAACTCTTGGGCTTAAGCAATTCTCTTGCCTTAGCCTTCTGAGTAGCTGGGATTACAGGCATCCGCCACAATGCCTGACTAGTTTTTGGTTGCATTTGTCATTGTTTAGCTGGTCTGGGCTGGGTTCAAACCCTGAAGCCTTGGTGTATGTGGCTGGCACCCTACTCACTGAGCTACAGGTGCCAAGCCAAAGAAGACAAAACTTTTTAACTAACCTAGTCAGTCAAAGATGCAGAGAAGAAGAATAAAGGAGAATGAACAATCACTCAGAAAGTACAGAACTTGTTAGGTAATTGCAAAACCTACCTCATCTCCCTGTTCCAATTATCTGCTGAAAATTTCAAACTATGGCCTGCCCCTAACAGCTCTTCCTGCCAGAGCAGTAACTCCTTATTGGCTATTCTACCATCATGTCACCATTCTAAGACTTCCCCTAACTGAACCTATATAAGAGTGTGCTTTTCTTTTGACTAATTCTTTCTCTCCACCCCCCCATCTCTCTTTTCTCTCTCTCTCTCTCTTTCTCTCCTCCTTGGTGCTGCTCTGCAGCATCCTTCACCAATAAAGACCTTTTGTACAAGCCTTGGTGGACTGTGAGATCTCTGCCAATTGAGTGCTGCCCTTTCATCTGGTGTCAGAAGTGGGATCTAATTAGGGACCCTCCCAAGGGTAGCTTCCACCCCTTCCATGGGGTTTTAGCTCCTGAGAGCTCTCTATCCTCTTCTTGCATTCCTGGTGCACACCACATCAGCTTGTGTCCATCTGCCAAGGCGCTCTAACCGGCACTCAGTACTGGCCTCATCCAGACTTGGTGAGTTCCCCAATGGGAGCCAGTTTTCCCAAATCTTGGGCTGGGTTGCTTACTTCCCTGGTGATTCACCCATTTCTCAAGGCTTGAGTTCCCTATTCCCATTGACCTTGTGTGGTCTAGCTCAGGGCTTCCATGCCTCGCACAAAAATTCCTAGCACCAGATCTCAAGATCTCCTCGGCCCCAAGGATTTGGCACTGATCCAGGTACAGTGACGACTGTCCTGGACCGTGTTCTCGTTTTCACGGCCAGCAACAAAGCAGCAAAGATGTCCACCCTTTATCCTGGTCCTTGTGTGATTCTACTCACACTTTATTTCTGTGACGAATTGCCATGGTGCAGGCTACTCTATCCCACCTAACTTCCCCTTGGAGTGCTTATTATGCCACCTGGTAGAATTAGGATGACTTAAAGCCAAAAATATTAATTAAACTCTCTACCCAGGTGTGGCCACTTTATAAGCTAAACAACCAAAGTATCTGGCCAAGCTATGGTTCATTTAATTTTTCTTTAATTCAAGACTTATATAACTATTGTAAGCACCTTGGCAAATGGAGCGAGGTCCCCTATGTTCAGGGCTTCTCCTATGTTAAAACCAAGCCTAATTTATCTTTGGGTAATTCCAAAATTCTTGTAGCAAAGGACTCTTCTACTCTCTATCTCCCTAAACCAAACCTATTTGACCCAGCAGATGAACCTCCACCATGCAAACAAGCAGACACCGCTTCGAAACCAGAGTAATTCCTGTTCCAGTTTTGCCACATTCGGCTCCTCCCTCAACCACACAGTTGCCTCTACTCTCTGTCCCTCCTACTTCCCCGTCAATCAATCTGAGCTCATCTCCTAACTCCTCCCCTCCAACTAGCCCTCAGAGTTCTTCCCTGTCTTCTCTCAGTCCACTGGCCAGCTGCTCCAAGAAACAACATCTGGACCTCGTTACCCCTTTCTCCCTCTAGCTCCTCCATATGATGATCCTACAGTGCCACCATGTAACAATGTAGAAAAATTGCAAACGAATTCTACTACGTCCACTACTCACCCTTCACTTTGCTCTGGTCCCCTCACCTGCTCCCGCTTCCATCGGTCTCCAGAATTAGAGAAACCTTCAGCTCTCTCTCACTTCCAAGAGCCAATACCCTAACCTCTGATGAGCACAAACAAGTGTGGGAGAGGGCAAAAGAGGCAGCAGATCGATTTCATATGTCAAACAATGAGCATCCTACAGGTGACACTGCAATCCCTAACTCCCAACCAAGTTAGAATTGTAATGATAATGCTGAAAGAAAAAGTAGAAACATTTTTATTACCTACATTCTTTGCAAATGTAGATCTTCTGCCAAAAAGGCTATCAATTATGATAAATTACAGGAAGTCATACAAAATAAGTCTGAAAATCCTTCAGCTTTCCTCCAATGCCTTACTGAGGCTTTTGTTAAGTATACTAACTTAGATCCTGAAACAATAGATGGGAAAAACATTCTCATGACTTATTTCTTTAACCAAAGTTATCCCGACATCAAACTTAAGCTAAAGTGCTTGGAGCATGGATCCCTAACACCCCAGGTTGTGATCTTAGACACAGCCTTTAAGGTTTACATGGGGAGAGATGATGTTTTCTGAAGGGAAAATAAAAAATCTCAAACCCCAAATTATCAAAGTATTACAAACAGTGTCACTGAGGCCATCATTCCTAAACTGCCTAAGTCACCAGGGGTCAAAGGCTGCTTAATGACTCAACCACCTAGACTATGCTACAAATGCGGTGAAGAAGGCCACTGGGTATGACGTTGCCCTAATCCCCAATCCCTGTCAGGGCCATGCCCTCTCTGTAAAAGAAAGGGCCATTGGAAGGATGACTGCCCCTTAGCCCAGAGAGGGCATGAGGCCAGCCAACCTGAGGCACCTACAGCAGACTTGTTGGACTTTGCCTCTTCTGAAGATTGACGGGACCCTGGCTTCTCTCACCCAATGAAGATCGCCTCTATGGAGCCAAGGGTAACCCTGATGGTGACAGGTAGGATGATTGCCTTCCTATTAGACACAGGAGCTAGCTTCTCAGCTCTTAAAGAGTTCAGTGGTCCTACCTTCCTGTTGCCCACCTCTATTGTTGGGATAGAGGTTTTTTTCTACCGCCCACATCAAACTCCTTTTTTACACTGCATGATTGGCAATTTCTCATTTATACATTCCTTTTTGGTGTTGCTTTCCTGTCCAGTTCCCCTTCTGGGATGTGACATACTTTCCAAATTAGGTACCACCCTCTGTTTTAATTTTAAATTAATAAATGCTGACCCATCTCCTTCTGCCTCACTCTGCCTTGTCCTTTCCCAAGCCATCAAAGACTCTTCACCCTGACCCATTTCACCAGAGCAAGTAAATCCTAAGGTTTGGGATACTAAAACCCCCTCAGGTGCCTCCTGCTCTTCAATTCTTATTAAAGTATTCCCAACTTTTTTCTCCTAGCTGCTCTTTTATATAATGCTACTCAAGGTGACCCTCATGAGCCTCTTCTAACTTCCATTTCCACTTCTTTTAGATCTCTACAGCATGCTTTCTTAGAAGCTCTGGCCTTCTAACTTCCTGATCTTTCTTGCCATTTCCTCCTATATGTTACAGAAAACTGTGGGTTTGCTCTCGGCGTACTTGGACATCAGCTAGGCCCCACCTTTGCTCCAGTTGCCTATCTCTCAAAACAATTAGGTCACACTGTTCAAGGTTGGGCCCTTTGTCTGAAGGCATTGGCAGCCGCAGTTACTTTAATACAAGAATTGAAGAAACCCACTTTCGGTTCCCCTACTACTGTCCTGTCCCCTCATTCTCTATCTGATCTTTTAACAAATAAAAACTTCAAACCCTGCCACCATACCACATTCTTAACCTTCAAACCTCTCTCTTATCTGACCCATCATTATCTTTTACACATGTCCCACACTAAATCCTACATCCCTCTTGCCTACTCCCTCTAACTCATCACCCGCTCACGATTGCCTTCAAACACTAGATACTCTTCTCCCTTGCCTATCCAACATACAGAAAGGACCTCTTCCTAATACTAATCTCCTCTGGTTTTCAGATGGCAGTTCCTTTATATATAAGGAAACTCGTAAAACAAACTATATAATTGTGCCCTCCAATAAAGTCATCAAGGTACACTCTCTTCCCTCTTCCACCACTAACCAACAAGCAGAACTAATAGCACTAACCAGAGCCTCCTCCCTAGCACAAGATAAGTCTCTCACGATCTATATTGACTCTAAGTATGCATTCCACATGTTATCCCATGCAGCTATATAGAAAGAGTGAGGCTTATGTAACACCAAAGATAACCCTATTCTTAACTCTCACTTTATTATCAAACTACTAGAAGCTTTCTAAATTGCCTAAGGTTATAGGCGTTGTCCGTTGTTGGTCACATCAATCTAACCACTCACCTATATCAAAGGGTAACAACCAAGCCAATCGTGCAGCATCTACGGCTGCTTTCCAGCACTCATCTCCTGACACCTCCTCTCACCTCCTCCTTGTTTCTGCTCCTATTACTGCTACAGTAAAAGAAACGAATCAACCTCCCACTTGTGACCTCTTCCCACTCGTGACCTCCTCTTCCACAAGTTGTTTCACCCCAACTCTCAGACTTTACTACAACTTCTCAAAACGTTCTTTCCTCTCTCACAAATAGATTCAGAGTTTCTAAATCAACTTACATCATCCTGTAAAATCTGCCAACGCGCCAACCCACAAACAAAGTCTCGCCTCCCACCCTTTCCAACTCACCAGGCTAGGGGACTTCTTCCTGAAACAAACTGACAACTTAATTTCACACACATGCCTAAGATCAAACATTATAAATACCTCTTAGTATTAATGGATACCTTCTCAGGTTAGATTAAAGCCTTTCCTACTACAAACAAGAAAACTACCACTATTGCCTGTATCATATTCAAAGACATTATGCCCCACTTTGAAATCCCCTATTCTTTACGGTCTGACAATAAATATAAATTCACCTCCACCATTTCTCAAACCTTAACCAAAGCCTTAGGTATCTCATGGCACTTCCATATTCCTTTCCATCCTCAATCTTTAAAAAAAAAATAAAAAGATTTAACAGACCCCTAAAATATACCTTAACAAAACTTTTGCTCAAACTTCACTTAAACTGGATCACACTTCTATGCCTACAAGCCCTGCCAAAGAAACCCTCCAACCTCTCTCCTTTTAAGTTGTTATTTTTTCTTTATTAATGGGTCTGAAATCATCACTAACAAAGTCCGATCACTCCATAAAACAGTGTAAGTCAAAGTCATCAGACTTCTCCTCTTAATTCACTCAAAACCCACTCTGAGTTGTTCTTCTATCTTTCCTCAGACCTATGGTTGTCATCCTCCGGCTGGTGGATATGGCTCCATACATAATTTATTTTATTCAAACTCAACTCTCAAAGTTGTCTCAACAGGTAACTACTCAGCTGATGCTCCAAACCTACACCCCACATATAGCTCCCAACCTACAACATCAAGAAACTGTTCTTCGTGAATAAATTACACTCTACTCCAGGCCACAAGACTTTCCTGAATACCACTTCTAAACAGCCACCGCTACAGGGCAGTCTAAAAACAAAACTTACATCCAATGAAAAAGATCATAATTGCCCTCTAGTTGGCCAAATAAAACTACGCCCCTCTCAGCAGGAAGAAGCTATAGAAGAGAGAACTTGGGAAGTCCCCTATCCCAAGGCCAACCCTCTATTTTTAACATATCAAGAAGGGAGAATGAGGGAGGGGTGGGGAAAGGAAGAGCAGAGAGAGGGAAGGAGTGAGGGGGGTGGGGTCTTGGGGTCTTGGTGTGTGCCACACCTTTTGGGGGCAAAACACGATTGTAAGAGGGAACTTTACCCAACAAATGCAACCAGTGTAACATGGTTTCTTGTACCCTCAATGAATCCCCAACAATAAAAAAAAAAAAAAGGTAAAACTCAGTTCCTGTGTTTCGATAGCTGCATTTCTGTACTTCACGGCCCCCACACCGGGCAGCACAGGCAGAGAACATTCCTAGCATTGCAGGAACTGTTCTAAGTACTTTTCGTGGATTTTTTTTTTTTTTTTTTTTTTTTTGCAGTTTTTGGCCAAGGCCAGGTTTGAACCTGCCACCTCCGGTATATGGGGCCAGAACCCTACTCCTTGAGCCACAGGTGCTGCCCCTTTTTGTGGATTAAGGTGGGCATTATCCCCACTTTCAGTTTACAGATGGAAAGCTCTGTCTCTTCAGTACAATTTTCTTCCAAGGTGAATTTTCCAGCTCTTTCTTCTCCTACTGTCTAGAATCAGCCTAGACTGAAAAAGTAATTCATTAGATTCCTCAATCCTTTCACAACTTAACAATGAACAGCCTTTCACCTAGTGGTGCTTGTGACATAACAGACATGCCCCTGTGCCCACATCCATTATACATTGGCTAACGTCTCCACACCCATGTGCAAAGGCTTCTGTGAGGACTGCCCCTTTCTACAAGGCAGAAACTTGACAAACAAGAGAAGACTGCTTGGAGACACAAAGCACGCTGTGGCAGGGTGGGGACTAACAACCACTGAGGACCAGTTCATTTCATCACCACCAGCGGCTGCAGCTTCCAGCCCTTCTGCAGGTCAGCCAGGCACTTCCAGGAAGCACGGAATTCCTCGCTCTCCATGGTATAGATGAGGACACGGGCAGTTTCACTGAAGCTCAAGCCAGAACATGTGTCCATGCCTTAATCTTGCCATCTTTAAATTACTGAAGATCAGTGGGGGGGGGGGAGGGGCACGTAGCCACCTCCTCCCATGTCCCAGTGGCTCGTCATCCACAGGAGAAGATAAGGTGAGACAGCTCCCTCTCTCATTCCCTGCCTCTATGAGCCCAAAGGATTAGACCTCACACAGCGGTCTGATAGGAACAGCTTTGTAGAAAGGTAAGAAGCAACAGCACTGGATAGGTTTATTTTAGAAATTTCTTGTAGAGTGTCCAAAGGCTCCCCCAAATGCTGTCCCTCTGGGACATGTAGCAGTCACCATATCTGTACATGTTGGACTCAGGGCTCCTTTCACTACAGCCTCAACTAGATCATAAGCTATTGTACTTTTCTTTTTTTTTCCCCCCCAAAATTATTTAATAGTGAATTACACACAATGAGCTTGCCTCTAAGTATGTCGGCATTCCTAATGTTAATTAGAGTTCAATTTTGTTTACAGGCCTTGTACTTTTCATTTTTTTAAGTATGTTCAGATGTGCCATATCTTCTCTTCACAGCATTCACTTCACAATGAAAGGTTAAGCGACTTGAACCACAGGACAAGAACCACGATCTAAGGTTCCTTCTCCTGGTACTTGATACTCAGAGCCTGCAGCATTTTGGGTGACAGGGCCAGGCTAGTGTCACCCAAAGCTCCCACACTCCTCTGGGACTGGCAGTAGAGCTCTGCCTGCCCCTCCGTCCTGCTGCTAAAGGACTAATGCCTCTGGCGTTTAGAAACCCTAGTACTTCCAAGAAAAAGAATGAATGCGCAGACTAGGTGAGGAACAGCTGAACAATCATTGCAGATTTTTTCTGATAATGAACAACCACTTAAACTAAAGCATGAAATCTGAACATAAGTCTAGAGTTTAGTTAGTAGCAATATACCAACGTTGGCTTTTCATTTTGACAAATATACCATAAATATGTAAGATGTTAACATAGGGAAAATAGATAAAGGTATATGTCTTTATGACTTCTCTGTGACCCTAAAATTCTTACAAAGGTTTATAAATATAAAGAGGTTTTATATTATCAAGAAATAATATCCCATTTGGCCACTAAAAGTGTGAGTTCTAAACTGCCAGCATGTTCTTGGGAGGCATTAAATCAAACACTCAGAGTTAATGAGATTAATGACATGAACAGAATTTGAAAAATAAAAAGTGCTATACACATGTAGGTCACCAGCTGTTCGTTAGGGTAATTATTCTGCAAGCAGAGGTTTACCGACCACTGAAAGAGAAAAAATGTGAGATGGTGTCTCACCTGGAATCCCTCGAGGATCTCATTGGCCTCCTTGTCTAGGTCCAGATCAACAGGGGGCAGGCCAAGGTCATTGCCATAGACGAGATATACGCGCCCAATTTGCACGTGGCCAGTGCTGCTATAACCCGGTGCACCCACTATAAGGTCATGGTACCCATCCTGGTTGAGGTCAGCCGAGGTCATCGTCCTTAGGGAAGAGAAGGGCCCCACTGACGTACCCACTGAGCACTAGGGTTAAAACTATCTCCTGTTTCTTTCTTTTCTAGAACCCAATGTGTTAGCTTTCTCTCCCTAATTCTTCCATCTTGCATGACTGTTGTAAATGTTCACTTCTGAGGCTGTGTTGTTTGTGTAATTTAGTCCTACTTACCGAGGGAAAAAACAAAACAAATCAAGGCCTCTGAGCATTTCTGGATCACATAACCTGAGCATATGAAAACCACCCTCACCAAGCATCAGGTCGTAAATGCAAAACCCTGAGGACCCAAAGAACAATCCAGGGTTCGCCCTGAGAACAGAGAGAAAATCCACATCCAGCCAAGCCTTTCCAGCCAGTGGGGCAGGCCACTTTCAGATCTGCTCAGTGCATTTCAATTTGGTACCTGATCAAAGACAAACTTGTGTTAAACGGAAAAAAAAAAAAAAAACTTGTGTTAAACGGGCTGTTGACTTTGACTACAGCTACAGAGGGTGCCTGGTGTTGGACCAACGTGAGTGTCCTGCGTATTTAGTGGATGAGCATAAATGTGATGCCATGACCTAAAAGTTATAGTGCTGGCCAAGCCAAGGTTTGAATGTCACTACTGGGGCTGGAAAGACCAAAACTCATTTGTTTATTTTAGTTCTTATTGCCACATAAAGAACAGAGGGAAATAGGAAGAGGAGTTTCTCAAGGCCATGGCGCTGTAGGAAGGACAGGCACCTGGTGGAGCCGGGGCTGTTCTCTGCCTTCCGAGAGGCTGATGCTGGCCAGTATGGCCATGGGGAAGGCCCTGCGGACAGCCAGCCCTGAGGGAAGGCCTTTCCAGTCTCTCAGGAAGGTGGCCCAAAAGAGCCATTACTTGCAAGTGAATGTCCAGTAAAGCTAGCATTCACCCCACACCACTTGTGCTAAGTTAGTGGCTCCAAAAGGAAAAGCTGTCAAGAAATTATTGAGAAGAAATGAAATACCACTTGGGGATTTCAAGAGTATAGTTTTTAAAAAAGGCTTCACCAAAACCTCCAGAAAAGTTAGCTGGACTCAGTTTTGGTTGAATTTCAAAACCAGTTTTGATTGAATTTTAACATTCTCTTTATAAAATTAGTGTGGTACAGGCTTTTACCATATGAAGGTACAATATTCAAATCACTATAACAGCTGTCTGCTTGAAAGTGTATCTTTCTAACGTCATTAGATTGCCAAAAAAAAAGTGATTAACTCCATGAATATCAACGCTTCACATATATTCTATGGATATTTATCCTATAAATACTTGCAACTTTATTGTGATTATTTAGTAAAGTGAAAGCTCTTTGTATTTAAATGTATTTATGTGACCACCTTTCAGGAGATCATTCCATATTTACAATAACCACTAAATCAATGCTTGTGTTGATGATGAACTGATTGGAAAATAAGGTGCTAACATGCATGATTTTTAAAAAGTTGTTGTGGGCGGTGCCTGTGGCTCAAAGGAGTAGGGCGCCGGCCCCATATGCCAGAGTTGGCGGGTTCAAACCCAGCCCTGGCCAACAACTACAAAAAAAAAAAAAAAGTTATTAAATGACTGAATAAAATGAAAACATTCACAAGTTAGTAAATGTATACATACCACCCAAGTCTTGCGTAGGGAACTGACAGGAAGTAAGACGCTATGGGAGTGGAAACATATTTCTGTGACTCTTGAGAGCCACCTGTAAATATCACCCTTAGGTTCCTTTCCAAAGCCTGGTACATAAAGGATACAGAATCCTGAAATTAAAACAAAAATCATTACAAACAAGAAAAGACACATGGCATAATCAACAAAACCACTGTTTCCAGCCAAAGCTATTGGATTTTTGTGATGGAAACAAGTTTCGATAAGTGCTTAAAAAAAAAATCAGTCCCTATCAACAACAAGATCATTTAGGACAGGCAATTATACAGTGAAACAGTACCCCAAACTTATACTGGAGGATGGCAAAGTTACAGCCTGAGAAGTCAGGACCAGCATGAAAAGAAAGGATTAGGTAGGACTTATCTCAAACCAACTAAGTTGGGATGGTCTATACTGATTTGTAGAACCTAATGGAAGAAAACAATTATTATTATTTGTAGAGACAGAGTCTCACTTTATCACCCTCCAACTCCTGGACTTAGGCGATTCTCTTGCCTCAACCTCCTGAGTAGCTGGTGCCCGCCACAACGCACGGCTATTTTTCTGTTTTGCAGTTTGGCCAAGGCTGGGTTTGAACCTGCCACTTTTAGTATATAGGGCCGGCACCCTATTCGATGAGCCACAGAAAACAATTTTTATGGAGTAAACATGTTTAAAAGACAAGTTCATAGGCAGTGCCTGTGGCTCAAAGGAGTAGGGCACCAGCCCCATATACTGGAGGAGGCAAGTTCAAACCCAGCCCCGGACAAAAAAACTGCAAAAAAAAAAAAAAAAAAAAAAAAAAGACAAGTTCATTTGATCTAGAACTATAATTTTATTTGTGTATATATATCCTTCTTTCCCCTGATGAGTAAACTGGACCACTACCAGGATGCCAAAACCACGCTCTAAACCACACCCTAATTGAGATGCTGCCGTTTCTGCTGCCAGGCAAGCATGAGAAGTCATGTGCAAAGCTGCCCTGTGCCCCTCCCAGCACACCCTTCACAGGCTGCTACGCCTTCCTCCTCACACTCAGAGCCCACCACAATCCACTGTCTATTTACCTTCCCAAGCCTCCCCCAGTCCCTCTTATCCTTTGTCTTAGGCTCCAGGAAAATAGATATCCCAACAGCCTGAAATTTTCCCAGTCAACTACCAAGATGTCCTCTCTCACGGATGAAGTGCTATCCACTCTTCCAGGCTTAACTCAAATGCTACTTTCTCCACAAAGCGTTCTCTGACAGCCCCTGGGGTACAAATTTTCTCCCTGCTGTCCAATGAGCCTCTTACTTTACCACAGTATTTGCTGCATTCTACTCATATAATAGTTATTTTGTATTTGTTACCCCTATTAGGCCGAAATTTTCTTTTCTTCCTTGATACAGGGTCTTGCTCTGTCACCTGGGTTGGCGTGCAATCCTCCTGCCTCAGCCCCTCAAGTAGTTTTTGTTTTTGGTTTTTAAGAGATGGGAGTCTCAGTCTGTCATTCAGATTGGAGTACAGTGGAACAATCAGCTCACTGCAGCCTCAGAATCCTGAGTTCAAGTGATCCTCCCACCTCAACCTCCCAAAGTGCTGGGACTATAGGCATGCATGCACTACTATGCCCCGCTAGGCTGAATTTTTTTGAAGATCAGAGTCTATTTCCCTTTCATTTTATATCCCCCAGTAGATTGTCTTCACTTAAAAGATGACCTCAGGGATGAATTTCATGTGCAACAGTGTCACAGGGTCTGGGTCACTTTGGGCTCCAGATTTGGCAAAGCTACTGAGGTTTGTCTTTTTTTGCAAAGGAGACAAATCAAAATAGGGCAGGACAAAATGATATGTGCTTTTTTAGAGGTTCTCAGGTCCTAGGGTGTCCCTGGAACAAATCACATTTAGAGGCCAAGGGTATTTGCCAGTCTAGCACATGCTCCCCAGGGGACTTCCCATGGATGACTAAAAGCAAGGGGTTCTTTAAGACAAGACTTCACAATAAGCAGCATGTTCTTTTTCAATTTAAAGCAGAAAATTCTTACCGGTGTCCAGGAATCCACACTAAAGAACACCCCTCTGTCAGTATAGTTTAAGTTTCTTTCAAAATCTTTAGTTAGGGATGCAGTCAAATTTCTGTGAAAGTCATTTTTCTGCACTTCTGAGCTATTGAAGAGAGAGGAATAAACTGGTTAAGACGGAGAAGACAACCAAGCCCCTGAATGACTGAGTAGAAGACAGACAGGGTGAATCACATGTTGAAAAACCAAAAATTATTTATCATCTGAAGGTTGAAGGAACAATGCAAATTAGAAAAACTTCATTCCGGCTGGGTGCCCATAGCATAGTGGTCACGATGCCAGCCACGTACAGCATAGCTGGTAGGTTCAAACCCAGCCTGGGCCAGATAAACAACAAAACAACTGCAACTAAAAAATTGTCGGATGTTGTGGTGGGCACCTGTAGTCCCAGCTACTTAAGAGGCTGAGGCAAGAGAATCGCTTAAGTCCAAGAGTTGGAGGTTGCTGTGAGCTGTGACGCCACAGCATTCTACTAAGGGCAACATAGTGAGACTCCTGTCTCAAAAAAAAAAAAAAAATTCATTCCACAAAATATTTCAGTTAATACGTGCACATTTCCAAGGTTTAAACATCTGCCCTTATAAACAATATTTCCCAGGCTGGGCTCGGTGGCTCACGCCTGTAATCCTAGCACTCTGGGAGGCCAAGACGGGTGGATTGCTTGAGGTCAGGAGTTCTAGATGAGCCTAAGCAAGAGCTAGAGCTCATCTTTAAAAATAAACAGGCATTGGGCAGCGCCTGTGGCTCAATGAGTAGGGTGCCCCAGGCCCCTATACCGTGCATGGCTGGTTTGAACCTGGCCCCAGTCAAACTACATGGGAGGCTGAGGCAAGAGAATCGCCTAAGCCCAAGAGCTGGAGCTTGCTGTGAGCTGTGATGCCACAGCACTCTACCGAGGGCGACATGATGAGACTCTGTCTCTAAAAAAATAAGTCAAATTCTTGGGTTCAAGTGCTTCTCTTGCAGCAATCTCTCAAGTAGCTGGGACTACAGGCACCCACCACAATGCCCAGCTATTTTTCAGTGATGGAGTCGCATTCTTGCTCAGGCTGGTCTTGAACTCCTGTGCTCAGAAGATCCACCCACCTCAGCCTCCCAAAGTGCTGGGATAACAGGCATGAGCCACTAGGCTTGTTATTATTATTATTATTTTTTTTTGAGACAGAGTCTCATTATGTCGCTCTTGGTAGAGTACGTGATGACATAGCTCACAGCAACCTCAAACTCTTGCCTCAGCCTCCCAAATAGCTGGCACTATAGGCGACCCCCACAATGCTCAACTATTTCTTGGTTGCAGTTATCATTGTTATTTAGCTGGCCCAGACTGGGTTTGAACCCGCCACCCTCAGTATATGTGGCCAGCGTTGTAACCACTGTGCTACAGGTGCTGAGCCATGTTGTTCTTTTTGAGACAGGGTCTTGCTCTTTTACCCAGGCTGCAGTATAATGGCATAATCATAGCTCACTGTAATTCCAAACTCCTGGGCTCAAGCTATCCCCTGCCTTTACCTCCCCAATAGCTGGTATAACAGGCACATGCCACTGTGCCCAGCTAATTTTTGTATTTTTTGCAGAGATAGGCTGTCACTATGTTGTCCAGGTTGGTCTTGAACTCCTGGCCTCAAGCAATCCTCCTGCCTTGGCCTCTCAAAGTGCTGGGATGAGAGCAGTGAACCACCATGCCTGATCCTGATTTATCTTTAAAGATATGCTAGAATTAATATTCAATAAAAATACATTTTCAAATTCAGAGATTTTCACAAGCTCATAAAGAAGATAGAGGCGGCAGACAGGCCTCAGAAGCGACTACAGCAGAAGGCAGGCACCAGCCACGAGTGACAGGGATCCCAGACAACATGCTGTGAGGGTTAGGGAGAGTTAGATTCTGGCAATCTAACTGCAAGCTCAATTGAAAGGGGTTCAATTCAATTAAAAAAAAAGAACAAAATTCATCAAATCCAAATAAACAATGAGGGCTTAATGGAACCTTTTGTGCATATTTTCAATTCTTCTCCAGTGCTAAGATCATTCTTCTTAGGAACCTTCAATGCAGCTTTCTCCTTTTAAGTATCTAACTCTTGCTCACTCTTAAACATCTCAGGTGAGCCCTTACTTCTTCAAGGAGCATGCTCCTGTGCCAGTGTTAGGACACTCTGTTGTACAATCCCAGGACACCTGCACTTTTCCTTCCTAACACTTATCAATGGCTACAATTACTTGTTCAGTGCCCATCCACCTACTAGGCCATAGTCCCTGAGAGCAGAATTGTTTGTAGCTTGTTCATGCTGTCTCTAGTGCTTGAGCCAGTTACCAGTACCTAAGGATTAATAGTGTTTTATATTATTTATATTATTTTGTTGTTATTTTTATTACTAAGAAATAAATATAGACATACCTTGGAGATATTGCAGGTCTGGTTCTAGAACACCGCAATAAAGGGAAGAGTCACATGCCTTTTGCTTCCCAGCATATATAAAAGTTATATTTACACTACAGTGTAGTCCAGTAAATGTGTAATAGTATTGTCTTAAAAACATATATACCTTAATTTAAAATGCAGTAGGACCTCTACCGTTGACCACCTCCCTACACTGACCACCTCAAGTTGACCTAATTTTCATAGACCGGACATGCACCACATACACTTCGTGGAAGACTGACCTCTTGACCTCTATATATTGACCACCTCTGTAAATTGTAACTTGACCACTTGGAATGTGACACACACTATTAATTTACTCCACCTAACTTGACCAGTTGAGTTCACTCTATCCCAGGGGTAGAAGGTGTGGGTTTTGTCCCTTAGTTGTGTTATTTTTTCTTCAGTACAAGTTCTTTTTTCATGTTTTATTATTACCATGTATTGGATTAGGCCTAATGTCCTATTGTTTATCATGTGTTACATAATATTTTTTTCAACCTGAAAGACTGGTCTGAATTGTAGGTGCATCCTACATTACTTAGAAATTTCTATAGGTAATCAAGACATGATGACCCAAAGGAAAGAACTCAAAGAGTTGACACTTGAAGGAAAAGGTTGATTTTCTACATTTTCTGGAAAGCAGCAGTGAAAGAAAGTAGAACATTTTGGTGTGAGTGAAACCACATTTTGCAACAACCAAAACCATGACCATGAGCACTTGGAGAGATATGACAAGGAAAGTAGAGACCTACAGCAGAAAAGGAGAAAAACGTCCCCCAAATAACCCAATAAAGCCACATTAAGCTGACTCAAACCAATCAGTGAAGTTAATGTCTGAATCTCTGGACCAATGATAGTTGCTAAAAAATTCATACTGGAATTCAAGGTAGCAAATTTCCAAGCATAAAGTGGAAATTTAAACTGTGACATGAGATCTCTCAGAAAGTCTCATGTGCTGAATCTAATGAAGTTCTGGTAGAAGTTGTGGAAGAGTACATCAGAAAGTTCCCAGACTTTTCCAGGGGCTTCCAAGATGACAACTTCCTTACATTGACAAGCACAGACTCTTTTTTCAAGGTCATGTCTGATAGGAGTCTTGTCATAAAAGGTAACAAATATAAGAGTGGAAAATTTCCCAAAGAACATTTCACCAGTCTGCTTTGCCTTATGTCAAATAAAGAGGAGAGAAAAAAAACCCTTGGTGATGGGTAAACTGGCAAAGCCCATGCAAGCAAGAACCTGAAACCCAAAGACCTCCCCACCACCTGGAGATCAAACAAATTCACATGGATAACTAGTGCCTATTTGAGGAGTAGAAAGGGGTATGTATCAACTGAGAAATGAAGAAGAAACAATCTTTTCTATTGACAGTAGACAACTGTCCTGGCCACCTGAAAATGAATCATCTCACAAACATGACACGGAAATTTCTGCCTCCAAACACAACCTCAAAATTCCACCCTCTTGACCAAGTCATCATCAAAACATTTGATGGCCGGGCCCAGCTCCCGCAGTGTAAAACACAAATCATGGCTGCATCAGTTCACACTCTGGTGCCGTGGTCTAGACTGGCTCTGCTTGGAATGAAGTTCAGCCAAAAATGACACAGAAGTGTTCCAACGAAGTTGAATTTGTCACAAACCCAAGAGCATGATGTTTTGGCCCCCTCAGTTAGTTCACCTCCTGTAGCAGAATTCAAAGGAGCAGATTCGGAAGGTTTTGCTGCAATGGATGATGAGGTGGTAACCTGTAACGAACCTGACCTGGAAGCAATTTTCCAAGCGATATTAACCAAAAGTGCAAACCAGCATAAAAGCACATGAAGCAGGTGATGAAGTGCAAGAAGCATGGAAGGATGACACAGAAACTGCAGAGGCTCCGAAAGAAGAGGCTGTCAGCCTCCCAAGTAGCTGGGATTACAGGTGCCTGCCACAACACCTATTTCTTTGTTTGTTTGTTTGTTTGTTTAGCAGACAGAGGATAACAGAAGCAACTGTTATCTACTAATCCAACTGAAGTCATTTGCTGTGGAAAAATGCCCACAAATGCTGAGCGTAGCCAACGGTCAGAGTGCTTTCTCCATTTACATTTGTAATAAGAAGAAACAAACCAAGATTGACTTTTTTGGGGGAAATGATTAAATCACTAGCAAACAATAAATGTGCTTATTCTGTATGATACCTTATGTATGATTTTACTGTGTTTTGATGATGTATGATATTCTCTAATAAAAGTTGTACAAGAAAGTAAAGCACACCCATGTATCTACATAGTAGGCCTACTTCCTCTGTTGACCACCTCCGTGTGTTAACCAGTTTATTAGAGTCCCTTGGGTGGTCAACTTTACAGAGGTTCTACTGTACTTTATTGCCAAAGAATGCCAATAATCGTCTGAGCCTTCAGCAAATAGTAATCTTTTTGTTGGTGAAGGGTCTTGCCTTGATGTGGATGGGTGCTACTGATCAGGGTGGTGGTGACTGCTGAAAGCAGGGGTGGCTGTGGCAATTTCTTAAGATAAGACAGTGATGAAACATACCATATCAATTGACCCTTCCTTTCATGAAAGATTTCTCTGTAGCATGCAATGCTGTTTGATAATTTTATCCATAGCAGAATTTCTTTCAAAACTGGAGTCAGTCCTCTCAAACCCTGCTGCTGCTTTGTCAACTAAATTCATAATAATATTTAAAATTTTCTGTCTTCATATCTACAAAGTTTACAGCATCTTTTTTTTGAGACAGAGTTTCACTTCTGTCACCCTTGGTAGAGTGCCATGGCATCACAGCTCACAGCAACCTCCAATTCTTGGGCTTAAGCAATTCTCTTGCCTCAGCCTCCCAAGTAGTTGGGACTACAGGCACCTGCCACAACACTTATTTCTTTGTTTGCTTGTTTGTTTGTTTAGCAGGCCCAGGCTGGAGTCAAACCCACCAGCCCTGGTGCATGTGGACGGTGCCCTAACCACTGAGCTACGGACGCCCAGCTGAGTTTATAGCATTTTCACCAGGAGTAGAGTCCATCTCAAAAAAACCCACTTTCTTTGCCTATCACTAAGAAGCAACTACTCATCTGTTAATGTATTTTTTTTTTTTTTAATATAGAGATAGGGTCTTGCTCTGTTGCCCAGGTTGGAATGCAATGGTGCAATCAGAGCTTGCTGTAACTTTGAACTCCTAGTAAGATCCTCCACCACAGCCTCCCATGTAGCAGGTCTAGAAGCCATTAGCCATGCTAATTTTTCTTTAATATTTGGTAGAGATAGGGGTGGGTGTCTCACTATATTGCCAGGCTGGATTTGAACTAACGGTCACAAGCAATCTTCCTGCTTCAGCCTCCCAAAGTATTGCAATTACAGGTGTGAGCCACCATGCCTGGCCTCATCTGTTAAAGTTTTATTGTGACATTTTAGGAATTTAGTCACACCTTTCAGGCTCCAATTCTAATTCTAGTTCTCTTACTATTTCCATCACATCTGCAATTCTTCCTCCACTGAAGCCTTAGAGCCATCCATGAGGGTTGAAATCAGTTTCTTCCAAACTCCTGTTAATGCTGATATTTTGACATCCTCTCAAATCACGAATATTCTTAATGGCATCCAGAACACGAATCCCTTCCAGAAAGTTTTAATTGGCTTTGCCCAGCTCCAGAGGAAACTTATCAATGGCAATTATAACTTTATAAAGTGCATGTCTTAGGTTCGGCGCCGGTGTTCAGTGGTTAGGGCACCAGCCACATATACCAAAGCTGGTGGGTTCAAACCCAGCCCGGGGCCTGCTAAACAACAATGAAACTGCAACCAAAAAATAGTTGGGCATTGTGACGGGCACCTGTAGTCACAACTACTCAGAAGGCTGAGGCAAGAGAATCACTTAAGTCCAAGAGTTTGGGGCTGCTATGAGCTGTGATAGCACTCTACCCAGGGTGACAAAATTGAAACTCTGTCTCAAAAAAAAAAAAAAGTGCATGTCTTAAATGCACTTGATCCACAGGCTACAGAATGGACGATGTATTAGCAAGCATGACAACATCCACCTCCTTGTACATCTCCATTAGAGCTCTTGGGTGACGCTGTGTATTATTAATGAGCAATAACATTTTGAAAGAAATCTTTTTTTTTAAGCAGTATGTCTCAATAATAGGCTTAAAATATTCAATAAAAATGCTGCAAATAGATGTAGAGCCCAGGCAAAATACATTTAGCATAATTCTTAAGGGCCCTAGGATTTTTGGAATGGTAAATGAGTGTTGGCTTCAACTTTAAGTCACCAGCTGCATCATAATACAATAACAAGAGAGTCAGCCTGTACGTTGAAGCCACATATTGACTTCTAACTACAAACATCTTAGAGGGCGTCTTCTTCAAACAGAAGGCAGTTCCACCTACAGTGAAAATCTGTTTAGTGTAGCCACCTTCATTACTGATCTCAATTACTCTCCGTCATTTGCTGCAGCTTCCCCATCAGTACTTGTAGCTTCACCTTGCACTTTAATGTTATAGAGATGGCTTCTTTTCTTAAACCTCATAAACCAGCTCCCAGTAGCTTCAAACTTGCCTTCTGAAACTTCTTTGTCTCTCTCAGCCTTCGTAGGATTGGAGAGAGGTAGGACCTTGCTCTGGGTTAGACTTTGGCTTAAGGGAATGTTGTGGCTAGTTTGATCTTCTATCCAGACCACAGGAACTTTCTCCGTATCAGTAATGAGGCTGTTTCACTTTCAATCTCTTGTGTGTTTACTAGACTAGCACTTTAATTTCCTTCAAGAACTTTTTCTTTGCATTTACTACTTGGATGTTTGAAGAAACCTCGCTTTCGATCTCTCTTGGCTTTTGACATGCCTTCCTTGCTGACCTTAATCATTTCTGGGTCTTGATTTAAAGTGAGAGACATGTGACTCTTCCTTTACTTGGAGACTTAGGAGGCCACTGTCGGGTTAGTAATTGGCCTAATTTCAACATTGTTGTGTCTCAGGGAATAAGAAGGCCCTAGGAGAGTGACAGAGGTGGAGGAATAGCCAGTCTATGGAGCAGTCAGGACACATAATATTTACCAATTAAGTTCACCGTCTCATATGGGTGTGATTCATGGCACCCCAAAACAATTTCAATAGTAACATCATTGATCACAGATCATCATAATAGACATAATGATAATAAAAGTTGAAATTATGAAAATTAACAAAATGTAACAGAGCCATGAAGTGAATACATGCTATTGGAAAAATGTTACTAATAGGGTTACCACAAACCTACAGTTTATAAAAAGAACAGATCTCTGTGAAGCCCAATGAAACAAAGCACAATAAAACAGGGTATTCCTGTGTTTTTTAATAACATTAATAACATTATTGAATTAATGAATGGCTGTTGGTACCTGGCTCCAGCAGGAGATATCACCTCTTAAAATACAAATCAGGCTTTCTGGTATTCTTCCTAAGAAATTACCAGAGAGGGCTGTTCCCATCCTGGTTTTTGTTGTTGTTGTTGTTGTTGTTGTTTGTTTTGAGACAGATTCTCACTCTGTTGTTCCAGGCTAGAGTGCTGTGGCATCATCATAGCTCACAGCAACCTCAAAGTCCTGGGCTCAAGCAATCCTCTTGCCTCAGCCTCCTGAATAGCTGAGACTACCGGCACCTGCCATAATGCCCAACTAGGTTTTCTACTTTTAGTAGAGATGGGGTCTTACTCTTGCTCAGGCAGGTCTTGACCTCCTCAAGCAATCCACCTGCCTCAGCCTCCCAGAGAGCTACAATTACATGTGTGAGCCTTCTCGCCCAGCCAATAAATACTTTTTCAGGGTGAAATTTGATTTACATTTGTAAGTAACGACAAAAATAATGATAGTAATAATAATACTAACCACCAGTTAGTGAACTACTGTGTGCTAAATGTTTTACATTCACTATTGCATGAAATCTGTGCCATAGTTCTGGGAGAATGGATGTGGTTTTTTTTCCATTTTGCAAATGGAGGAAACTATGGCTCAAAAAAAAAAAAAATGAAAAAGAAAATTAAGCAACTTACTTAAAAATCACACAACTATAAATGGCAGAGCTAGAATTTAAACCTTTATCTATCTGTCCACACATCCCACGCTCTCAACCTCTACAGGGCATCTATTCCAAGGGAGATATTCTTTCTTTCTTTCTTTCTTTTTTATTGTTGGGGATTCATTGAGAGTACAAAGAACCAGGTTACATTGATTGCATTTGTTAGGTAAAGTCCCTCTTAAAATTGTGTCCCACTCCCAACTCCCAAAAGATGTGAACACACCGTGATGCCCCCACCCTCCTCCCTCTTTCCCCATCTCTGCTCTTCCTTTCCCCCACACCGTCCCTCCTTCCTTCTCTCTCTGCCCTTCCCTTCCCCCACCCCCTCTCTCCTTCGCTCTGCTCTCCCCTTCCCCTACCACGAGATATTCTTTTTTTATGAAAAATTTTAGAATCTACTTACCCCTGGGTATTGTTTTTCTGGCCACTACATGTAATGAACAGAGGGTTCTCAGGTAGATTGCAGCCACTGGAAAAATAGTCAAATGAATTAAGTATTTTTCTACCTTTCTTTCAAGCACGAATTTCCTTGAGAGTCAGTAATATACTTCAACCACCTCTAAGAGGCTTAAAGTGCTCATAACCTAACTATGCAGGACCAATTAAGAGCCCAGTCTTCCTAGACAAGGGTGGATAGGCTGCTGCTTGTGTTATTATGGTAATACAGGCAGCCCCACACAACCCAGCCCCCACACTCACAGCCCTCCTCTTCCCTGCTGCTGAGCGGCTCCATCGGGCCATGAAATATCTCAGAATTAGAGACAGTGGTAGAAACTGGTTCCCAATTACATTAGTCTGCCCAGTTATGCCCATCTATGCCCAAATATGTCTGAAGTTCTCAATTTCATTTCTTAAAAAAAATTCTATAAATTCAATAAATAAATAGGTAACAAAGTATCCCCTTTTACAAGTGGAAAGGCTTCTGAGAATGTAAAGGATGAACTGTTTTGAGTACGGTCTTTGCCCTAAGTATGAACAGAAGCATCAAGGGAGTGGCATTAACACTAGAAGAGTTGGCTCGGCGCCTGTGGCTCAGTGGGCTAAGGCGCCAGCCACGTACACCTGAGCTGGCGGGTTCGAATCCAGGCCAGGCCCGCCATATAACAATGACGGCTGCAACCAGCGGGGCATTGTGGTGGGCGCCTGTAGTCCCAGCTACTTGGGAGGCAAAGGCAGGAGACTCACTTGAGCCCAGGAATTGGAGGTTGCTGTGAACTGTGATATCACAGCACTCTATCCAGGGTGACAGCTTGAGGCTCTGTCTCAAAGAAAAAAAAAAAAAAAGACACTAAAAGAGTATTTTGGAATGAGGACTATTTTTGAGAAAAAGAAGATTTGTATGGAGGTCACGAGGGACTCTCAGGATAGTCCAAAAGCAGTTAGTGTAGAGCGTAAGGGAGAGAAAAACTAAGTGCAGAAAAGGAATTTAGAAAGGAGGTAGGAAGAAGCTGAAGGCAAACTTTTCCTGTCAAAATCTTTCTTCGGGCAGCTTGGAACTTCTCTCTTTGAATCCTCTTTTCTCCCCCACCCCCAGGATTCAGAAGGCAGTCTTACAATATTAGTATTATATTCACAAATATATTTTTGAGGTAAGGAGAGTTCTGGGAATGTAATTACCACCATTTCACTGTCTCTTTAGGAAAATATACCATGAGCACCACATAACATAAATGAGCTTTGTAAGATAACCTATTATTACTAAGTTGGAAATACCTGTTATTATGAAAATATTTATATTCTTCTTTTTGTCATGAATTTGTGTGGTTTCTCTTTGGAGTCTTCTCCAAATTTCTCAAAAATTCCTGTAAGTTCTAACAAAGCTTTCTTTGTATATGTGTGTAAAAAAGACAATCAACTCATGGAATTTTATGCCTTGGTAAACAGAGACAGGAAATCAAAAGACAAGAAATATGTTGTCAATTATTTCTCCCTAATTAAAGAGTAAGGCCCGGCTATGCATCTTTCCTGAACTAGTTGGAGAACCAAACCAAAAACAAACACCAAAGATGGTTTTCCAGTTTGAGGATTGTTACACATGGTTACATAAAACAAGTAAATGCAGGTCATTCACTCCAGCAAGGCTGTGTGTTATGAAGCCTTCCAATATAAACTTAACTTCCCTCTCTCATAATAATTATAATAATAGTAGCCAATATTTATTAAGTGCTTACTACACTTAAAAAGCTAAGCTTTTTACATGCATGATCTCATTTACTCCTCACAACAATCCTCTG
Source organism: Arctocebus calabarensis (assembly GCA_963573935.1). NCBI lineage: Eukaryota > Metazoa > Chordata > Mammalia > Primates > Lorisidae > Arctocebus > Arctocebus calabarensis. The sequence goes on along the minus strand of CAUYON010059227.1, from coordinate 4,447 downwards.
ATAAAAATAGTATTACTGCCCTCATCTTACAAATGAAGAAACCAAGGTGTAAGGAAGTTTAGCAACTTGTTCCAGATAACTCAGTAGTGAGTGGCTCTCAAATTCCAAAGCCCATCCTCTCTACAACCATACTAGTGTGCACCTAAAAACCCACAACCACAGAAGGAGGGCATGGAGATTTTACTTGAGGTTTATTTCACTGTTACAAATGGCACTCAGATTTTATATCCCTGCCAAATTGTTACTCGTTGAGTCTTAAAAACAAGTTTACTATATACAAAGCTAAGGTCAAATTTATTATCAAAAGGAATTTAGTTTTGAATCATCAGGATATATAATTATGTTAACATTATTTCAAAACTAGCAAATGTTTATGAGGACAAACACTAGTGTGGCCTCTAGAGACACAAAGAAGCTTCTTTCTGATTGCTGGTGACACAGCCTAAGCTTCTGGTGTTGTGCCAATGTCCTATTGTTTTCATGCTCAAGCCTGCATCCCAACCCTGTTCAGGTCAGCAATGGGGAGAGATTGCATCCCCCATAATGTGTTAGAAATGAGTCCTCAGAGAAACATTAGCACCCCAAGATCTATGGGGAGTCTATGAGAACCTAATGATCTGCTACAGCTGGGAGTGGGGACAATCCCAGTCTATCCTGATGTACGGCTGCTCTAAGTCTCTGATTAACAGCTGTCCTGAGCATGGTCAAGAAGACACACAAAGGAAATGAAGATTGAGTAACTTTCCTATCTGGGTGAGATGCCAAATCTCCCCAGAAAACTGTGCTTTATAAGTGCATTTATTTCTGGTTTTATTTGGGAGTGCGTGTTTAGGGGTATGTACATGGGGTTCTGTTTACATCTCTTTTAAACCCTCAAACCTGAGAGGTCAGTTGGGGTGGAGAGATGAGTCACCACAGTAGGAATGCAGTGGCAAAGCCACTCCAGAGCCTTGGAGAGCTGTACTCCAGCCCCCAGCATGGGTTTTCCCAAAAGTACTTCATTCCTTCCTGCCTGCACCATTTGTCACAGACCAGAAATTCTGCAACATCTATCTCTCTATTCCTAAAACATCAGAGGCATTAAGCCAGCCAACTGGATGGGGCTAGTCAAGTTGTCATTGCTGTTGCTGTTTCTGAGACAGACTTTCATACTCTGTTGCCCCAGGCTAGACAGTCAAGCTTTTGAGATGACGGAGTTTCTGTTCTTTTCCTCCTTAAATAGGTTAAGAAAGCACTTCATGAAATTTTTTGGTTTTGTTTATATTTGATCAGTTGACAAACCCAAGAGTTATGTTGGGGGATGAGGTAGAAAGGCAGGAGCTATAGCTAGAATAATAATTTACCTGGTCCCGTTCTCTAGCATAAAGCTGGTTAGACGATAAATATTTGTGGTCCAAAATGCCATATCATCCAGTCCTCCAAGGAAATACTCTTGGAATTGTTCTACCAAAAACGGGGACTTGGTAGAGTAAGTGGGATAAAGCTTTGGCAGAGAGAAAGAAAAACAAATCAATAAGGAGCTTTTCCTGGCATTTTTATAATCCTTTAAACTAAGATTTGGAAGAATGAGGCCTTTACCTTGGAAACAGCCAACATTTCACCATGCCTGTAATACAAACAATAATTTTGACTATAAGTCGAAGTTTCTAACAGAGAAATGAAGCAAATAATGACAAAAATGTCCCATCCACTCACAGCTATTAACATGTACTGCCTTCAAATAAGCAAAATTCATAAAACCCAAATCCACTCTCAGGAAAGTAAAACATGAAAAGTGTGCCAAGGAAGTCACAATAAAATCAGTCCAAACTTTCCTCTGGGTTACACTTACATTTCCAAGAATTGAAGGTAAGAACACTCAACAATTACGTCTTTGGTGATGGCTTGGTGACCATAAAGTTTCTCATAAATCCCCAGTAGATCTTTGACAGGCACATACCTGAAAACACAGAATAAACTAAGAGCTGTTTGGATTCTGAAGTTGAAAAATGGCAGCCAAGTGCCGCTAGTCACTATACAAAGTCTTTACATGCACTAGGTATTTAATCCTACCAGTGACCCAAGATGGTTAGTATTACTATATTCCATTTTATGTAAGAGGAAACTAAAGCCCAGAAAAGCTAAATAATTGATCCAATGATGCAAAGGAAACAACTGGTCCCTTAATCAAATGTTGACGAACATACACTGGGAGATTTGAAAGTATAAAGTATAAAACAAGCGCTTCATTTTGTGAATTCAGAGTTTTAAAAGCAATTTAAAGTATGTTCATTCTCTCAAGTTGAATTTTTCTCAAGAATAATTTTTAAAATGCCAAAAATGGCTCCTCACCCCATCATCTTAATTTCAGAGCAGACATCATAAAGTAGTGAAAAGAATTCTAAGGCTTTTGATTCACAGATATTGGTCATTTCACTTGGAAGAAGAGCAGCATTTAAGAATTAGATTTTTATAGGCTTGGCACCTGTAGCTTAGTGGCTAAGGGCACCAGCCACATACACTGGAGCTGGCAGCTTGGTCTGCCAGCCTGGGCCTGCCAAACAACAATGACAACTACAACCAAAAAATAGCCAGGTGTTGCAGTGGGCACCTACAGTCCCAGCTACTTGGGAGGCTGAGGCAAGAGAATTGCTTAAGCCCAAGAGTTTGAGGTTGCCGTGAGTTGTGACACCACAGCATTCTACTGAGGGTGACAGCTTGAGACTCAGTCTCAAAAGAAAAAAAAAAAAAAGAATTAGATTTATATGAAATCATCTTTTGTCTTAATTTTGACATCCTCAGAATACACAAGACAAAAATTATAACTAATAAAATCTGGTTTTAGTGTTTACAAGAAAAAAGTAATTGAGATGTTCATTTTTTATAGGAGCACTGGAATGGCTTTCCAAATAAAAATAGCTCAAAAGACTAGGCAAAATTAAAAAATATTTTTTTAATGAATCACTAAGCTAGCAAAAAAGTAGAAATTTTCCAAAGGCCAAAGACTAAAAGAAACTGAAAACTTTAGGAGGTCAGGGAGTGAGAAAACCAGTTTTCCTCCTGAGGACATCTGCCAGACCCCGGGAACCTAAAGGGATTTCGATGGCTGTATAGAACGCAGGAGACGGAGGCAGAGCATAGGAACTACCCACAGTGCCATCTCAGAGAAGATTCCTACATTCAACCGAGAACACAAAAGCCTCTTCTGCATGAGTATCAGCTAGAAGTAAACCAACAAACGAACAAGCACAGCATTGTTTTCATCTTGGCATTGGAGAAAAAAAAAAAAATCTGTGTCCAGAATTAGTAACCACTATTCAGTCCCATAAATGTGTTGTCCTGTATTTGTGTCATTTGCATAGTCTGAAAACTTCAAGGGTCGAATGTAACTTAAAGGGGTCCCAGGATATGAAGTCATTTGTATGCCATGAAGGCTATGATAATTAGTTTGATGAAAATAGTTCAGATTGTATATGAAACCAGCACGTTGTACCCCTCGATTGCACTAATGTACACAGGTATGATTTAAAAATAATAATAATAATAAAAGGGTCCCAGGATAACAGTGCCTCAAGACAACCTGCAGAAGCCAAGACAGAGCCTCTCGGGAGAAATGCAACTCTAACTTGAGCCCCAAGTAATTCAAGTGCACACAATATAACCAACAGATGACCTGTATAACTAACCGTTTCAGATAAAGTAGACTTTAAGGTAAGCATTATTAGAGATTAAGAGGGTCACTATATCATGGTAAGAGGTTCAATTTGCCAGAAAGATATGATTTCAAAAGTGGATATACCTCACAATATACACAAAGTATTCACCCATGTACTATGGAAAACAGACATATATATGGCTGGATACTTTCCAAACAGCCCTCATAAATTCAAAACATATACAGCAAATGTTAAAAGAATTAGAACAACAAATTGAAAAATCCTCCGTCACAGGAGGAGATTTTTCAAACTAATTTTCTCCTCAATAATCATTAGATCCACTTGATAAAAAGTAAAAAATAGTGATGCTTTCTTATTTATAGCTTACAAATATTTTGACTTAAATAGTAAATTTAATAAGTTAGAGCTAATAAACATATACAAATCAAACCAAAACTTGGAAAATTAACATTCTTTTTAAGCATACATGGACTATTTATAAAAATCAATCCTATTCTAGGCTATAAATCAAAACTCAATGGATTTCACAGGAGCAAACAATGTATTAGAAAGAAAATAAATATGAATAGAAAGTATTATAATAGTAATATAGGCTCAGCGCCTGTGGCTCAACGGGCTAAGGCACCAGCCACGTACACCTGAGCTGGCGGGTTCGAATCCAGCCCGGACCACCAAACAACAATGACAGCTGCAACCAAAAAATGGCCGGGCGTTGTGGCGGGTGCCTGTAGTCCCAGCTACTTGGGTGGTGGAGGCAGGAGACTCGCTTGAGCCCAGGAATTGGAGATTGC